>BPLR01016180.1:0-42008 GCA_021605095.1 Caerostris extrusa | reverse complement strand
GCTACGTATTGTTATTCTCGATCTCTGTTTGGTGTGTATTTAAATGAGAAAAGGTTTGCTGATAATTAGTCTGTTGCGTGCTTCTGATGTAACAAGTAAAACAGGAAAGATAACGCTCGGTAGATTGTTTCAGCGTTGGCATTAATTCTGGGGAAGCGAAATTATTATAAAATAAGTATTAGAAAAACATTAATAACTCCTAAATCTTTTAAAGGTGAATAAATAATAATAATAAAAAAGAAATGAAAAAAAAATTAGAGGCGGTTTAAATTTAGATTTCAATGCTAACATATTATTTGCTTGCTTGTATGGCTTTAAAAATCCCACCATGAAAATCCCATTGAATATTTATGTGTAGTCTGTTTTTATATACGCCGTCTACGCGAGCATCGTTTATTAAATCAGCGTCTTCACAATTTCAGCTCGTAGCGGATTCAAATCTGAGCCCTTAGTTAAGCCAGGCCTGCACTTTGATACGGGTCAAGAGTCAGGTAATAAACGAAATTGAACTGAAAAGTCCCATAAGCTGAGCGGCGGATATATATCAAATCTATAGATTGGAAGTTCTATCAAGATGGCGAGAAAGACGTAACTCATCATATAAATGCCTCTTATAACTTTCCGTATCAGATTGTTGGAAGCTCATATGTTTACGTACGGACATGGTAAAAAATCAAAAGGCAGGTTCATGCATTGGGGGGAATTTGCTTTGAAAATCCTTGGAACTTATAATGCCGCTTTAAAAGTATTTTGTCACGTAATCAGTTTGTACTACGTTAATAGCTGTAAACCAAGTGATACAGGTGCCCTTAACGGTCACCATATAAACATTAAAGCTTTGAGATCATTTCAACTATAAACCTCAGCAATCCTTAATCCTCCGTCCCATACTTCAAAAAGCTTAACTTGTATCGTGGTAGAATATATAAGCTTATCTCAAAATTCCATGGTAAAGTCAAAAGCCAGATTCATATAGTAAGGAACAAGCTATTATGTTTATATAGTAAAACTTTTAGGCCTTTAAAATGCGGAGATTTAACATTTTGGAATCTTTAACAGTTTGTAATTTCTATAAATCATGATATAGATACATTGTTACGTGTCATGTCGTCTATTTAAAACTATGAGAACATCCCAACAATAAACCCAGCAGTCCTTATCCACCATCTATACTAAACCTTCACTAGTAACATGAGTGGTTCGTTAAATCGGCATCGCGTTCTCCTGAGGTTAATGGTATTTTCGTGTTAAAAAAAAAGCCAAAAGGCAGATTTATATATGGTGGGAATTGCCCAAAAACTTTTTTTTTTTTTTGATTCTTTTAAATACAATTCCTAATTTTAAAATTCCAAAATCTGTTTATATCAAATCGCTGCACATAAACATAGGATTTATATTAAAAATTAAACCCTTTTAGATTTTTAAATGTTGCTTTAAGAACATTTGGAATCTTTAAAAGTTTACATTTCAAACAGCTCTAAATTATGATTACTGACACACTTTACATCTATTCCTCTCTTTGTTGTAGATCCCTTGCTTACCGATTCAAATATGGTATTTCCGTTGTAAAAATGTCAAAACGCAAATTCATACATAGTGGATTCGCCCTAAAAACATTTGGAAGCTTTTAAAACGTGGATTTAAAAACATTTTGGAATCTTTAAAAGTTTGCACTATTTCAAATAGTGTTATAAATCATGGCATAGATACATTTGTTACGTGTCACCTTGCCTATTTTTTAAAGCTATGAGAACATCCCAACAATAAACCCAGCAGTCCTTATCCACCGTCGTATGCTAAAGCCAAATCTAGTACCGTGGGTGTTCGTTAAACCGGCATCGCGTTTCCCGAGGAAGAAAATGGCCATTCATTAGGCCTGTGCGAAGAAATGCTCGCAGGCAAAAAGCCATTATTCAAATGGGTGCATCGATGGAAGAGCCACTTCATTACTTCGAGCCCAACGCGGCTCTCTTCGGCATCGCTGTTGCGAAACGCCAATAAAAAATATAATGACGCTAAAGCGAAGGCGGGGCAACTTCGACATAAAAGGAACTAAAAATAGTCACTATCTTTTGTTGACAAGATGGAAGATGGCTTGCGGAGGAATATCGGTGGGCTTGTCCCTCCTGGTTTCAATTAAGTGTCGTGTTATTATTCGGATCTCTGTTTGGCGTGTATTTGAATGAGAAAAGGTTTGTTGATAATTAAGAATGTTATTGTGCTTCTGATGTAACAAGTTAACAGGAAATATAACGTTCATATTAGTATTGTTTGAAAGGTTAGCATAAACTTTGTGAAGCGAAATAGTTATGAAAGAAGTGTCAGGAAGCATTTATTCACCTATAAATCTTCTTAAAGAAGAAGAATAAATAATAATAATAAAAAAAGAAACGAGAAGCAGAAAATTAGAAAATAAATAAATATTTTTAATAGCAGATAAAAACTCTTAAAATATAAATTTATAGCGGCAACAAATATTAATTTTATTGCGATATTATTGAAACATTTTTCTGGACTTTTTCTGGGGAACATTTGTGGCTTACCTGCGTGTTACATGTAAACACAAAAACAGGAAACAGTGACAAATATAACATACGAAAAGCGAAACGTACTGCCAAAATGTGTCTGTTATGCCAATTAAAGACCATTGGTTTGGCAAAGACGAAGATTGAACCTGCAACCGTTTGACAAATTGCCTTTTTGAGCTTGATTAGGCCTCGTGTTCCACTGATATATATCACGAGCCATCCACTGATGGTGAACTGGAGAATAATAATAACTGAAAACAATTTCTCCGATGAGATATTTGGATAGCTATACCTCTTTTGCCTGTCATATGGTATAGAAAAACCATAAAGTCGCGCGCTGAATATAGATGGAGAAATGTCAGTATACACGTTGTCACGTTACAACGAATTTCATCATTTACGAAACCAGTGACTGCCCAGATTTCCACAAGCCATACACTCAGCAATTCATATCCTCCATTCAATACTGCAGATTAACTTTATCATTGTAGATCCTTTGTTTGCCGATGCAAATAATATTACCGTGGTAAAAAGTTAAAAGGCAGATAGTGGGAATCGCCTTAAAAACTTTTAGGCTTTTTAAAATGTGTGGCTTTAAAAATATATTTGAACCTTTAAAACTTTCTACTTCAAACGGCTCTAAATCATGGGAAAGATACATTGCTGGTACGTGCCAGCTTGCCTATTTTAAAGCTGTAAGAACAGTGGTAAAAATGTCAAAAGGCAGATTCACACATAGTGGTTTTTTAAAAACAAAATCCTTTTATGCTTTAAAACACTTTGGAATCTTTATAAGTTTGTATTTCTAACGGTTCTAAATCATGATATAGATGCATTGTTACGTGCCACCTTTGCCTACTTTGAAGCTATGAGAACATCCCAACAATAAACCCACCATTCATATCCACCATCTTATACTAAACCTTAACTAGTAACATGGGAGGTTTGCTAAACCGGCATCGTGTTCCCGAGGAAGACAATGGCCATTCATAAGGCCTCGCGGAGAAGAAATGCTCGCAGGCAAGAAGCCATTATTCAAATGGGTGCATCGAGGGAAGAGCCACTTCATCACTTCGAGCTCAACGCGGCTCTCTTTTCGGCATCGCTGCTGCAGAAACGCCAATAAAAATATAATGACACTAAAGCGACACGGGGCGGTTTCAACATAAAAGGAGCTAAAAAATAGTCGCCCCGTCTTTGTTGACAAGTCGGAAGATGGCTGGTGGAATATCAGTGGGGCTCGTCCCTCAAAGGTTTTAATGTTGTGTTCAGTGCTGTGTTGTTATTCGGATCTCTGTTTGGGGTGTATTTAAATGAGAAAAGTTTGTTGATAAATAAGAATGTTATGCTTCCGATGTAACAAGTAAACAGAAAAGATAAACGCTGATATTAGTGATTGTTTGAAAGGTTAGCATTAACTTTGAGAAGTGAAATAACTATAAAAGAAGTTATCTTTTCAAATTCAATAAATCTTTTTAAAATGCGAATAAATAAATAAATAAAAAGAATATCCAAAGAAAATTAGAAATGGTTAAATATTTTAATAACAGATAAAAACTGTTGAAATATAAATTTATAACTGGAATAAAGAATAATTTTAATGAGGTATTATTGAAACGTTTTCCTGGAATCTTTTGTGGATATTTGGGCTTATCATGTGTTACATGTAAACATAAAAACGGGAAACATTGACAAATATTACATACTAAAAGCGAAAAACGTATTGCCAAAATACGATTAAAAATGCAATCTTGGCATAGATGAAGATTGAACCTGCACCCGTTTTGGCCAACAATAGACTTTTGAACTTATTATTGTGGGTCTCGTGTTGTATTGATATATATCACGAACAGTCCACCGATTGATGTGAATAGCTTTTTTTTCCCTCCGATGAGACTTTATGGGAAACCATACCATTTGCATGTCACATGGTAAAAAACCCGAGAAAAACCCACCAGCCAGCCTGAATATATATGAGAATCACTTTACACGTTGTGACATTACAGGGAGTTTCATCATATATGAAATCGGTGACTGCCACGATTTCCACCAGTAATAAACACAGGGATTTATTATCCTCCGCCTACACTGCAGCTTAACTGATATCGTGGAAAGACCTTTAATCCTTTGTTTACTCATGTAAATGGTATTTCCGTGGTAAAAATACAAAAAGCAGATTCATCCAAACTCAGCAATTCATATAATGTGTTCTATACTGCAGCTTAATTGGTACCGTGGAAGATTCTTTGTTTACGCATGCAGATGGTATTTCTGTGATAAAAAAAAAGTCAGAATCCAGATTCGTACATAGTGGGAATTGTTTTAAAAACATTTTAGGCTTTTTAAAATGTGGCTTTAAATTCCTGCTTGTCCACTTTAAAGCTATGAGAAAATTTCAGTCATAAATTCAGCAATTTCTTATCCACAATTTTATGTAGCTCAACTATGAGCTTCTATGAACAACATCTTTAAACTATGAGAACATCCCAACAATAAACCCAGCGATCATTTATCCACCGTCCTCTACTGCATCTTAACTAGTAATGTGGTAGTTCGCTAAACCGGCATCGCGTTCCCTGAGGAAGACAATGGCCATTCATTAAGCCTCTGCGGAAAGGAAATGCTCGCAAACACCATACAAATTTTAAGCTAGGAGATAATTTCAACTATAAATTCAGCTATTCCTATCCTCCGTCCTACACTGCAATTTACTTGTATCGTGGTAGATCCTATGTTTTCCCATGCAAATTGTATTTTCGTTTTAAAAAGTCAAAAGGCACATTCATACATAATGGAACATATCCACATTTTTAAAGCCTTAAAAACTTTTTAAGTTTTTAAAATGTGAATTTAAAAATTTTAATCTTTAAAAGTTTGTATTTCAAACGGTTTTAAATCATGATATAGATACATTGTTGCGTGTCAAATCGTCTACTTTAAAGATATGACACCCTCTCAACAATAAAGTCAGCAGTCCTTATCCAACGTCCTATACGGCAGCTTAATTTCTACCGTGGTATATTCTGTGTTTATCCATGCAAATGGCATTTCCGTGGTAAGAAAGTCAAAATGCAGATTCATATATATTGGAAATTACCTTAAAACATTATTCGGCTTTTTAAATATGGTTTAAAAAACCTGCTGGTCTACTTTAAAGCTATGAGAACATTTCAATCAAAAATTAGAAATTCTTATCCGCAATTTTATGTAGCTCAACTTAACCATTATTGTTGTAGATTCTATGTTTACCATGCAAATTTGATTTCCTTGGTAAAAAAAGGCAAAAGACAAATTCATACATAATTTGAATTGCCTTAAAAACGTTTTAGGCCTTTAAAATGTTGGTCTAAAAACATTTTGGAATCTTTAAAAGTTTTCAATCCTTCAAACAGCTCTAAGTCCTGATATAGATACATTGTTACGTGTCACCTTGGATCCCAACAATAAACCCAGCAGTCCTTATCCACCGTCCTATACTAAACCGTAACTAGTAACGTGGGTGATTCGTTAAACCGGCATCGCGTTCCCCGAGGAAGACAATGGCCGTTCATTAGGCCTCCACGGAGAAGAAATGCTCGCAGGCGAGAAGCCATTATTCAAATTAGTGCATCAATGGAAGAGCCACTTCATTACTTCGAGCTCAAAGAGGCTCTCTTCGGCATCGCTGTTGCGAAACGCCAATAAAAATATAATGACGCTTAAGAGACACGGGGCGATTTCGACATAAAAGGAACTAAAAATAGTCGCCCTGTCTTTTTTGTTGACAAGATGGAAGATGGCTTGCGAAATATCGGTGGGCTCGTCCCCTCAAGCTTTCGTGTTTCTGATGTAACAAGAAAAAAGGAAAGATAACGTTGATATTTGTGATTGTTTTAATGGTAACTAGGAAGAACACTGAAATAATTATGCACGATGTATTAGAAAACTTTATTTACCTCTAAATAATTTTTCATATAGGAAGCCTTTATTCCCCTCTAAAAATTTTTTATATTTTTTATTTTATTTGGAATAAAAACCTTAAAACTCCCCGACGGACAGCCCGAATATCTATGCGAATCGATTCATACACGTTGTCATATTACACGAGTCTTCTCATTTATGATATCAGCGACTGTTTCCCTTTTCCCATTCAAACCTGAGCCCTTATATTCGCGACACGTACAATTTAGTATAGGCCACTGGTTGGGAAACCAGGAAATTAAACTAAAAATTGCTATATTTATGCCGGGTATGGATATGTTAAATCTGTAGATTGGTAAACGGATCGAGATGGTGAAAAGTATGCAACTCTTTATATGATACCTTTTACAGCACTTTGGGGTTTGATTATGATAGATAATATTATTACCAATGAAAATGGCATTTCCGAGATGAAAAAAGTCAAAAATCATATTCATACTTAGTGGAATTTGCCACAAAAACTTTGACTTTTGAAATGTGGATTTAAAAACATTTTGGCATCTTTAATAGTTTGTTATTTTAAGCAGTTCTAAATCGTGATATAGACGGCCTGGAACTTGTCATCATACGAACATTGAAGCTATGAGATGATTTAAACAATAAACTCAGCAATTCTTATCCTTTTTCCTATACCGAACCTAACTTGTATCGTGGTTGATCCTATACAAATGATATTTCCATAGTAAAAAAAGTCAAAAGGCAGATTCATACATAGTGGGAATTGCCTTAAAAATTTGTTTAGGCTTTTAAAATGTGGCTTTGAAAACTTTTTGGAATCTTTAAAAGTTTGTATTACAAACGACTATAAATCATAATATAGATACATTGTTACGTGCTCCCCTTGCCTACTTTAAGGCTATGAGAACATCCAACAATAAACCCAGCAGTCCTTATCCACCGTCCTTATACTGCACCTAACTAGTAACGTGGGTGGTTCGTTAAACCGGCATCGCGTTCCCCGAGGAAGACAATGGCCGTTCATTAGGCCTCCGCGGAGAAGAAATGCTCGCAGGCGATATTATTCAAATTAGGCGCATCGATGGAAGAGCCATTCATCACTTCGAGCTCAACGCGGCTCTCTTCGGCATCACTGCTGCAGAAACGCCAATAAAAATATAATGACACTAAAGCGACACGAGGCGGCTTCGACATAAAAGGAACTAAAAAAGTCGCCCCGTCTTTTTTTTGACAAGATGGAAGATGGCTGGTGGAATATCAGTGGGCTCGTCCTCAAGGTTTTCAATTAAATGCCCTGTTATTATTATTCGGATCTCTGTATGGCGTTTGTTTAAATGAGAAAAAGGTTTGTTGATAATTAGAATGTTTCGTTTTCTGATGTAATAGTAAACAGGAAAGATAACGTTGATATGAGTGATTGTTTGCAAGGTTGGCATTAACTTGGAAAAGCAAATAATAAAAAGAAGTATTAAAATTTTTTATTAAGTTAAATCTTCTTAAAGAAGAATTAAATAAAAAAAAAAAGAAAATAGTTAAATTAGAAATAGTTAAATATTTTAATATCCGATAAAAATTGTTAAAATATAAATTTGTTTTCTGGAATCCCAATAATAAACTTTTAATGAATAAGTCCATGAAATGTTTTAATGAAAGGAGTATTTTTGTAGCTTTTCAGTGTGCTACATGTAAACTCAAAAAACAGATTCTGACAAATGTAACATACTAAAACCCGTAGGTAAAATGTCTATTTGCCATTTAAAGATCATCTGTTTGACAAAGATGAAGAGAGCCACAGTTCTTTCCGTCGGGAATTTAGGGTAACATAGCCTTTCTAGCATTTGAGTATTGTTTGGATTTATATATATAAACTCAGAATTCATATACCCTTTGGTGGGTTGGAGAAAACCAACTTTCTCCGTTTACCAATTTAAATGGTCATTTGGGTAAAAGTCAAAAAGATAGTGGGAAACTCTCCCCAAAATCATTTCATGATGAAAATGGGGTTATACACGTTGTCACACTTTAAAAGTTTCATCATTTATGAAATCAGCTGTAAAAGTATGACATATTTCATTGTTATTGTCACCAATTATTATAAAGTTCTAAAATCTGTCAGCCTTGGCATCGTAAAGATACTTTGAAAAATCCAAACAATAAACTGGCAGAAAGTCAAAAGGCCTCCGATTCATTCATAGATTAACATTTATCGTAAAAGAACATATGTTTGCCCATAATGCAAATGGTATTTTAGTATGTGAAAAAGACAAAAGGCAGATTCAGATATGGTACTAATTGCCTTAAAAAGACAATTCTGTAAAATGTATTAAATGCTTTTAAAATGTGGCTATAAAAATATTTTGGAATCTTTAAAAGTTTGCATTACAAACAGCTCTTAATCATGATATAGATACATTGTTACGTGCACCTTGATCCCAACTTTAAACCTAGCAATCATCCACCAATAATACTGCAGCTGAACTAGTACCGCATCGTCCTGTTAAACGGCATCGCGTTCCCGAGAAAGACATTATTCGGCCATTCATTAGTTTGGCGTGTAGAAACGCTGAGGCAAGAAGTCGATTATTCAAATGTTGCGTGCTTCGATGGAAGAGCCACCGATTACAGGAAAGCAAACGCAGCTCTATTAGTGATTGAAACGACAAAAAAATATAATGACACTACGACACGGGGCGGTTTCGAAATAAAGTAACTTAAAAATAGTCGGTTAAATTTTTAATGACAAGATGGAAGATGGCTATTAAAATACAAGTTTATTTTTTTTTCTTCCCCAAGGTTTTCAGCAAGTGCCGTGATTATTGCCCAAGAACCCTGTTTGGCGTGTATTTAAATGAGAAAAGGTTTGCTGATAATTAGAATGCTGCGATGCTTCCGATGTAACAAGTAAACAGGAAAGATATAATGTTGATATTAGTTATTGTTTGAAAGGTTAGCCCTTTTAACTATGAGTACCGAAATAATTATAAAAGAAGTATTTTTATTCTCCTCTTAATTTTTTTAAAGGCCGATGAATAAAATAAAAGAAAAATATAAGAAATTGGAAATGATAAAATTAAATATTTAATCACTTCCAATTTTATTATCATTTAAATTTATTTCATTTCCAAGTGTTAAAATATAAATGTATAACTGGAATATTTTGAATGCAATATCATTGAAACGTTTTCCTGGAGATTTACTGTAGGGTGTTGTCGCTTTTCTGTATGTTACACTAAAAAAAAACGGAAAACACTAACGAATCTAACATACTAAAAGCGAAGACGTAAATGTCCTTTATTATATCATTTAAAGATACATTGGTTTGGCAAAGATGAAGACTGAACCTGCCACCGTGTTGGCCAAATAGGCCTTTTGAGCATCGGTGGGACTTTGTATTCCACTGATATATATCCCGAACCTTCCACCGATAGTTAACTGAAGAGAACATTCTATTCCAGGGAAACTTTTAAGGGAAACCCATCTCATTTGAAGGTCACATGTTAAAAACCCCCCCACCTGAAAACTTAAACGAAACAGCCTTGACTATTGATAACAAAGTGTTTAATACATATTGGAACAATACCAATCGAAATCAGCTCATTTTTGAAAGCCGCGATTGCAGCAGATGCTGCCAGAAGATTTGTTCTTGGTTACTCCTTCAACCTGCATACGTTTCCAACGGGCTACAAGACAGGAATCATATAGCCATCTTTTCATCGATTTTTTTATTGTTATTTTATTTAAAAACGATGGGAACAGTAATGCAACTATACTATTACTGCAGCGTAAAGGGCCGCAATATATCGGAGAATCACATCGCTATATCACCTAGTTGTTAGTCCTTCATTCCTGATAATATGCAGGTCGATGCATCCATTGATAAAAATAAGGGACCCAGATCATAACTCGCTTCCGTCAAATCTGACACTTTTATGTATAAATTCATGAGCATTTCATGTATCAGGCTTTCTTCACAGGAAAATTCTTTTACTGTCAGATTGTACACTAAAGCGGATTTTGTCCGTGAAGAGCATGCTCCTTTAACTCACCCCCATCTGAGATGCCTTTGTGTTCAACTTGGCTTGCTCTTGGCAGCACGGTGCTTCTGTGTCAAAGAAACACAAACCATGGGTCTGCGATCATACAAACCCACATGGTGGAATCAGAAACCCATACGGTGGAATCAGTAAACCCATATGGTGGAATTAGTAAACCCATATGGTGGAATCAGTAAACCCAGGTGGAATCAGTTTCAAGAGTCGTAACACTGGTACCAGCAGCTTTCGAAGGTGCTGTTACAAGAAAGTGGAGTTCATGGTGCAGTTTCTTCTATGTATTAGTGTCAAATACCAATCCTCATTTTGTCGCTTTGCACGCGTAAGACTTTTCTTGCAATCTTCGACGAACATTTCGTTTCGAAGAACAGATTCCATAATCTGGAAATGACACTTTGAGAAACTCCTAACGCTTCCGCTACAACAGATTGTGTTTGACCTGTCTCTAAACGACCGATGGCCCTCAGGTTATACGTTCAGCGAAATCATCTTTTGCTGATACATCGCAGTAATTGTTACGCGTATTATTAGTATCTTTAACGCCTATCAATTTATAATAAGTACAGAAGAAATACTGCTGTTCGTTTGCACTCCTTATATAAAACTCATAATTTTCGACGTCACTGACAAAATGTGCATATTTTAAGCTTCGTAAACATTATAATATTTCTTTTTATCCTCTTCCATTTCATTTCATTTTCTTTTTAAAATATGGGTATTTCATACTGAATTCTCAATATCCCCTAATTGTTTTGAGCAATGTATATGTAAACAGTATTAAAAATTCAAAATATGTGTGAAAACCCGAACCAGATTACATGTTAATTAAAATATCACTTATTTTAATTAACATGTAATATAATTTTTAATTAACAAAATCACTCGTAAAATATTGTGTACAAGAGTTTCAATAAAATTTGTAGCAAAAAGCTTTGTTATACTGCACGATTCTCTTAAATTCTGAGTTGTTTAGGAATCCATACTATGCAGGTTTTACATTTGCTTAAATAACTGACTTAAGCTCAGCCTGTTTTATGAAATACGTTTGTTACAAAACTAAGACGAAGTTTTAAAAATAATTTTAAAAATGATTCTGCATACAAAACTGTTTAGAAAGTCAAGTCTGTCAAGATTGATTTACTGTCACCTCACAATTAATGGCGGGAAAGCATTTATCATCCTCTGTTTAAGAATAAGACATTAATTTTCTAAACCCATCATTTAAAGGAATATATTCAAACATTTGTTTATTGAAATAATTACCACAAAGGAAATGATCAAATAATTGTAACTTTAAAACTGTATCTAAAAATGGCAAATATAATATTTAAGAAACATCACAGGAAATAATTAAAGTTAAATCTGATTAATGATTTTTAACGCATACGCATCTTTTAAAATTTTTATTCTTCCTTGTTTAAATTACAACAAAACAACAAAAAAGCATTTTTTAAAAATCCTAAAAGTAACTAGTGCATCCAAATAATAGAAACACGGTTCGTGATTCGATAAGTCAAACCGAAAGCTCCTATACCCATCCGGGTGTTCATGATAAATATATATATAAACTCATGTTTGTGAAAATTGCAACACCATGAAGGAATCGTCATAATTGAATGAAAATTTAATACACAGTTGAGTGGTAGTGGTACAAATAAATGATTAAATGTTCAAAGCAGAAAAACAATAACAAGAGATCGGAATCAGTATTTTGTGTAGCCACCAAGCGCCGCAATAAGTGCTGCAACACGACGTGGCATGGAGTCAAACAAATTTTGAATGTCTGCCTGAAGAAGAGCATTTCATATTGTTTGTATGCGCACCCAAATTTCGTCTGCAGAAACAACAGGACGAGGATCACGAGCGAGACGTTGACCAACGAAATCCCACACATGTTCAATCGGCGACATGTCCGGGGAATACGCAGGCCAAGGAAGAAGCTGTACCTGCCGCGTTGCAAAGAAGGATTGAACAGTCCTAGCGATATGAGGGGCGGGCAGTGTCCTGTTGAAATACAGCGCCTGGCAAGCTTTGAAGGAAGGGAACAGCTTGGGGCTGCAGAACTTCACTGATGTACCGGTTGCTGTTCAGATTGCCCACAATTCTTAGCAATTGAGATCGTCCATGATATGCTATGGCACCCCAGACCATAACTCCGGGTGTTCGTTCACTGTGGCGTTCACACGGCGTTCACTGGCATAGCGTCTGACACGAATGCGGTCATCATGGTACCACAAATTAAAGCGGGATTCGGCAGAAAACACGACATGCTGCCAATCAGCACGCCAGTCTCTATGCTGAGCAGCCCATTGTAGCCGTAGGCGGCGATGATTTAGCGTGAGAGGGATCCTGTATAAAGGAGTCCTTGCGCGCAGTCCACGTTGCAGCAGACGTCTACGAATTGATGAAGCACACAATGAAACACCTGTAGCTATTGACCACTGTGCTGCCAATTGTCTAGAGGAAGCTGTACGGTCCATCAGCGCCATGCGGACAAGGTGTCTATCATCGCGAGCTAACGTCACATTTCGGAGTCCACTCCCGATTTCCGAGTTGTCCGACACTCGTCCGTCCACTGCTTCCAAAGACGCATCACTGTGCTGCTGTTACGCTGCACACGAGCGGCTACTGCACGATAAGACAATCCAGCTTCACAAAGGCCGATGATTCTTCCCCGTTCAAACTCTGTAAGTTGTTCAAATCTCGCTCTCTTTCGTCAAAGAGGCATAAGTAATGATTGATCTAACGTATACCACTAGCAGATAACCATCGATATCCATACACGCCTCGCTACAGCCGTCTATTTATTCGGATCCATCTGCCGTTCTGAGGGCGCTGCTCAGCATACGCATGCGCTACGGATTTAAAATTCTAATCATTTGCATATCATGCGCTAATTTGCATTTCCTGAAAATTTCAGCTCACTCGCGTAAGTCCTTCATGGTGTTGCAATTTTCACAAACATGAATTTAAAATTAGTCCTTTTCATCGGTATCACAAACAGCGGTGAAGTGCACGAATCTCCCAAAAACATTGTGTTGACAACAAGCAAGTGCAATATGGTAGGCCCTAAATATATATAAATTTTTTAAAGAACTCTGAATTATTATACAAATATATGAAAAATTAAAAATAAATTTGTTCACAAGTGCACGATTAAATCACAAGTACAGTTCTTCGAATTCTCGAGTCTACGTCGAATCTAATTCACTGGTCTACAGCAGATCTAAATTATCACACTTCGTGATACACGAAATCACAAGTGGTTCACTTTGGAAACAAGCGGAAAACTCAGGCCTATTCAGTCATTTCAGAGAAAAAAAAAGAAAAACGACACTTCTAGTCTACTCGTCGCAGAATTATTTCTCTGTTCTTCACCAAAAACTTCCTTTGAACACAATCCACCAAGAGGGGAGGGGGAGTCAGCTTCCTTCACTTCTCATTGGAGTAGACATTCCTCAGATCATGGTCTATCACCCATCGCGGTGGAACAACTCATGGTGTAGTCCATATTCAATCTGCAATTATTTCGATCAGTGAAGGTTGCACAGACATTCGCTAATTTCCTGAGTCTACATAATACCGAATATCTTCTATCATATTTGAGTGACAGGTTGTCCTCATTTGTACAAAACACTCATTTTATGTAATATAACAACCCACAATACTGCTTGTATGCTGTCAAATTTGAATGATGTGTTATTATATCTTGTCAAATAACATTCATTTTTGTCTCCTGGGAATGAAATGACAAAACTCTTCCAATGAAAAAAAAAAGGCTACATATGTAAAATAAACATACTTTTAAAAATATCTATTCTTAACCCCATTATTAAACAAATAAAGTTAGCAGCAGATGTTAAAGAATTTCTCTTTGTTAAAAACGTATTTCTGAGTATATTTAGAATTAATTTATAATTTCCAAGAATATTTATATGTGGAAAATCGTTAAAAGATTTAAAAAAATATTTTAATTTATACAGAAATCATGAAAACAGATATTCATTTTGTCTAGCTATAAGTACAAATTCCGATTTCCTACACACAAACACACAAAGTATCAGTAAGAACGATCCAAGTATTCGATACCTGCAATCTTCATCTATTTCCATCCTTCCATCTGTATCAGCGAGCGGCCGGAAACTCGCCTCTAAATTTAACCCTCCCATTATTTACTCTGTGAGTAAGCATTCGCTACTTCAAAAATCCATTATAAACATCCCGAGTTGAAAGCTTTAGGATATTCCGGTCCGCTCGAATAACAAGTTGGAAAATGGAAGAATTCCACTTTTAGAATTTCCTTCGCATGGAAGAGTAACATTATAAGCCGCAGATGGATCAAAGCGATCAAGAAGGTTTTTTTTTTTTTTTAAATTGTGGGTTATTTTTTTCTATTAAAATTTATAAGAATAATAATAAAAATATATATGAATAATTTTATTTTACAAATATATATACAAATTTATACGTAATGTTACAAGTAAACAAATTTAATAGACTTTGTTTTTGTAGAAAAAAAAAAAAATTAAATAAAAATATGTAAAAAAAGAATTATTTTGTTTACAATTTTGATTGAAAACTTTAAAAGTCTTGAAGTATAGATTATTTCTTTAATCCATCTTTCAAATAATAAAAGAGTTCTGTTATTAAAATGTTATAAACTTCATATGTTAGAGCCGTAGGTTTGGTTTGGTTGTCGCTCTATGGTCATTTTGCGCACACTTTGGACTAATTAGACCGGGGCGTACAGTTTAACGTGGAATCCGAACTACTCACAACCATCCCTGCCACAACCAGGGTTCGAACCTGAAGCTTGAGGCAGAGCTATATCCAGTTGGACATCAGGCCACTTATCATCAGTGGCACAACAGCCTCATGGTGGCAAGCCGTCGTCCTACTGGTAGATGTCTAGACGAGAGATGTTATTTTTTTACGGGGTAGAGTTTTCACTCCTACGCCCAACTCTCTTTTGTAATATTAAGGTAATATATAATATACTGTAATATTAATATATTGTGTATAATACTGTAATATTAACCACTACGAACATCCATCGCAGCGCCGGGACTCGAATGAGAAACCTGAAGCAACAAGCGCCAGAGCGCTAGTGATCGGCCATCAGGCTCCTAATTTGCAACTATATTTATATGTGGTGAATTGTTAAAAGATTTAAAAAGATTTAAATTTATACGTAAATTATAAAGAAACAAACTTTTCATTTTGTCTATCTATAAATACAAATTCCGATTTCCTACACACACACAAAGTTTGAGTAAGATCGATCTAAGTATTCGATACCTGCAATCTTCATCTATTTCCATCCTTCCATCTCTATCAGCGAACGGCCGGAAACTCGCCTCTAAATTTAACCCTCCCATTATTTACTCTCTGAGTAAGCATTCGCTACTTCAAAAATCCATTATAAACATCCCGAGTTGAAAGCTTTAGGATATTCCGGTCCGCTCGAATAACAAGTTGGAAAATGGAAGAATCCCACTTTTAGAATTTCCTTCGCATGGAAGAGTAGCATTATCAGCAGCAGATGGATAGAGACGATCAAAAAAATTTTTTTTTAAATCGTGTGTGTTTATTTTCTTTTCTATTAAAATTTCTAAGAATAAACATAAAAAGATACATGAATAATTTTCTTTTTTAAATCTAATTTATATTGGTACATGTAAATAAAATTTAACAGACTTTGTTTTTGAAGAAAAAAAAAAAAAAGGAAAATATGAAAAAAATTATTTTTCAAAATTATTAATTTTGATTGAAAACTTTCAAAGCCTTGAATCATATAATATTTGTTTGATCCGACATTCAAATAATAAATAAAGTTATGTTGTTAAAAAGTTATAAAATTTATCAACAAGAAAACATTAACTTTAGCAATGTTCTTCCTTTTTATACTGTGTTTTCTTAATCAACCTGAGCTTTTATAAACTGAAGTCTCTTTTTTTTTTTTTTCTGCCCACATGAATTTGTGTCTTGCTTATCTGGTCCATGCCATCATTTGAATAGCTTGCTCCAGAGTACCTTTTCTTGGACAAAATTTGAACGAAAAGGCTAAACCGGGCATTATTTAAAGGACTTAAGGCGTTCAAAATCTACCCAAAAAATATGATATGATTATTCAAACTTTTTGTTAAATAAAAGTTATTAAAAGATCTACTTGATATTTCTATCATGTCAATGCAGAAGCATAAATAATCTTTGACTCATTTTAATGCCGATTTTTTAAAAAAATATTTGAGCTGTTTAATGAATTTTAATCACCTTAATAAGAAATACCATGATAAGTTAAAATATGAAATTGAAGATTGGTATTTGAAGCAAATAATTTTTTTCATGTATATCTAGATAATCAGAATTTCAAGAAAAATATTTTAAAATCACGATGTGTGTTTCAAGCACTAAAAAAGGAATGGTAACTAATCCGTTTAGTTTAGAAATAGTTTTGTTGAGTCGCATTAAGCCGCGTTCAGGCGACGGAACGTGACAAGAGAGAAGTTCTAGCGAAACAATTGTAAACCGGTTTATGATAGATGACGTGTGTAGATGGATCCCTCGGAGTTAGTCAACTGTATTGCTCCTCTCCAACTAGAGATGATTTATCCCTCAAATTAAAGGGATTTCTCGTGTTAACGTTTACGCCATTTTCAACCAACTGACACTTAGAGATAATGTGACTTCTTTTTCATGGCCAGACGGAGACATTCGAAGCTGGAAACAACTACTGGTTTGTCTCGTCTTCTCATCTGAACGGGACCTTAGAGAAAACTATCGATGCTAGGAACTACCACAATGAGACATCAAGTTTTCTTCATTTTCAAAAGTCATAGTGGCATTCGCCAGCAGTATGAATCTAACGACTTGAATCTATAATCGAATCTCCTAGTACGCCAACCATCTGGCCTATCTCTTTGTCAAGAGTAGGGATGGGCGTTAATTATACAAAAAAAAGAAAAACCCAACAAATCATTGCATAGAAAAACTCATCATTTGGAAAAATAACGAGACACCCCAAGTAACAAAAGAGGGAAGGAAGAGTGAGAGCAACAAACACTACGTACGTACAGGTGTGGCACTCTGGCTCCCTGGGCTTCCATCGACCCCTCACGCACTTAACGGTGCGGTTGCGGACGTTGAGCTGGTAGCCCGCACTGCACGACACGTTGATGACGGTGCCGTGGGGGAGGGACTCGTTCCCCCGCCCCATCCGCACGATCTCCACCTCCAAGAAGTCCGTCTCGCGCAGGGTGCACGATTCTGAAAAGCACAGACAGTATATAATGCCTATAGCCATAGTGAGCACATGTATATAATGCTTATAGCCATAGAGAGCACATGTATATAATGCTTATAGCCATAGAGAGCACATGTATATAATGCTTATTCCATAGATACAGCATGTATATAATGCTTATGGCCATTGAGATCACATGTATATAATGCTTATTCTATAGGTACAGCATGTGTATAATGCTTATAGCCATAGATAACACATATATAATGTTTATAGCCATAGACAGCACATATATTATGTATGGAATAAGCAATATATACACGTATATCTCGATGGCCGATTATGTGGAAAGATAAATTGTCCTTTAAAAAGGAAACGGATGAATCAATTATTTGTCAGGGGTGCAACAATTTTGAATGAAAAACGTTTAATAGCAATTATGGAATATTTTTGTCTAATTTTTTTTTTGATATTACTTAATTTAAAATTTTAACTAATTAACTAGTTAAATTATTTCAATTGCAATTAATACTCCTTCGAAATTACCTTTCATCCCTATTATGGCGATTTTTTAACTTTATTTTGAGTAGAAAAATTAAAATTTTTTAGATAGATTTTACAATTTACAATGACTATTTTTAATAATTACAAGCACTAATACAATACTCTGGACACAAAAAATTAATGAATTTAGGAATTATGAAATATAATGTGTAATTTTTAACATTATGAAATATAATATGTAATATTTAACATTATGAAATATGTTATCTTCTGTAATGTTAAAAAATACACAAGTTATATCTCAATAACTTTTGATATTTCTAAAAAGCCAACCAGTCCTTTACCTTTGGGGATCCTGTCCTTGCTGCGGGCCGCCTTGCCCCTCCTCCTCCTCTTCTTCCCTCCCTCTCCTAAGGCGGTTCCTCATCAACTCTCGTCTCCTCCTCTGGGTGGTTAGAACTGGGTGTGAACCTCTCACACACCTGCAGGTCAAAAATAAATTATCAGGTTCAAAGAAATTCTTTTTTAACATTATCACCCATATACATGAAATACATATAATATTCCGCAGACATTCTATGTTTTGATACATATTATTACTCCCAAACAAAAAATGCAATGGAATATAAGGTCAAAATGATGTTGAGTGGGTTAAATTGTGTAAATCTATCTGCAAACTGGGTTAATAAATAAATAAGTTATTATACAGAATATCTACAACGCATCTTACGATGTACAGAACAAATGAGATTACAGTAGTTGTTCAAAGTTCATTACGCAAATGCCATTGCAAAGGGTACAAAGGCATAATATAGCCTTTGTACCCTTCCCAGGTTTCTCATACGGTCGTCATGATCCTCACTGTCAGATTTTCTAGTAAGTACACTGGTGTCTCACAAACAAGTGATTTCAGTTGACTCTTGGAAGAAGAAATTCTACGGGTTGAGATCCGGCCATGCAATGGTACTTCCACGTGAAGTGTTTCTTATTAGATACATTGTATCTAGAAGGCTTATACAAAGGCGACTAGGCACCATCATATTGACCAAATTTTCCAATTCTTAGGAGGCTGTTGGGTGAAACTTTCCCAGTCCCTCCAGTGAAACTTTTGGGTAGTAAATAAAGTAAAATTCAGGTAGTATAGCAAAATAAAGGACTACCAATCCTTACAGAGAAAATATGGACCATATATCCGATCATGATTTCCATCCACTCAAAGTCATTTGAGAACCCATATTCTATTGGAATCTTTATTCGTCTTGTTGCATAATGTAACATCTGCAAATATATCACTAAAGCTCATGTATGTTAACTGTATATATACGTCAAAAGTTGTCAGAATTCCTGTTAAATGTTAAAGTATGACCACAACTGAATCATGATGAATGCAAGTGGTACTTTCGTAAAAGAGTTGATATTAATTTCTTAAATTATAAACATTCAAGTGAATAAATAATCTTAGTAGATACAAGCCACTGTGAAAGAGTAATTTTGAAGGAATTTGAATTATTTTTAAATCAGTTTTTGTCGTGACCATATCTGAAATATGATAATTACAAACTATATGTTATAAATCTGTTTATTTGAAAAGGAGTGGTGGTAGAAACTTCCTATAGTAGAAATGATAAATATTCCTATGTAATAGAAACTTCCACAAATTTTTTACAAAAATTTAGCTTCTCATATTTTGGTTATCATCATTATTTCCTTTGATAGCCACCAAATTAATATTTTTAAAGTTTCGATGCAATGCCTTGTATTAAAGTGCTAAAATTTCACTCGTTTGAATCACCAGAATAAGAAATAAATTTATAATAAATAAATAATTTAAAAATTCAAATATAATCAGTAGCATATTGAGAAGGCAGTATCGCAATATTTTCTTAGATGAAGTCAAAGTCCATAAATGACTCAAAAGTCATTAAATCCATAAATTTTAGACATACAAATTTCTTACTCATAAAAGAAACAAATAAGAAATGAAGTTTATTAAATCATATAACGTGTTCACACAAAAGATTAAAAATGAATATTTTCATTGTTTTTATATAGTAGCAGCTAATTCGAAATTAAATGTTAAAAAGCTGTTAGTGTATTAAAGTGTTGAAAATAGTGTCATTAATTAATTTTTACGTTGTTACTGATGTTAAAAACCTTAAACACTTTACAAGAAAAGCAAAACCCTTTTAATAACACTGAAAGTTAATTTTGTTGAATCACTCAAGTATTTGAAATCTTTGATAATGATGCGAGATATAGAGTCTATTCTAAAAACATTTCTATATGATATATGATAGAAAATTCCAAATTCATCACAAATATATGAAATATGGCGTTGAATATGTTGGTTGCCATATTCTTTTCCTTTAATAGTCATCAAATGAGTGATTTAACTTTTTTGAACAAAGAAAAAAATAACTAAAATAAAAGATTAGAGCAATATAATAATTGTTTTTTTTAAGTGGCAATCAATTCGATATTAAGAAAAAATGGAAACAATGTCTTCAATTCATTTTTCTACATAGTTCTTCATACCAAAAAAATATACACTTTATGAAAAGACTTGGAAAAACTTAATAAAACAAAAAAGTTAATTTTAAATTGAATCACTTGAATATGTGGACTCATTTTGAATCACTAGAAATACAGATAACGTTCCGAGATAACGAGACCACTTCAAAAGCGAAATCCAGTTTCTCGAGTGGCAAGTCGTGAATCGTGACGGCAACTCTTTAAAATTTTTAATTTCCTTTTCTCGGTACGCCACCACTGTAACCGCCACCGAAAAAGGCTGGCTCCTTTCACAAAGTTTAAAACTTATGCTTTTCGTCTGAAGTATAAATTTTGCACCATCTCTTAAACGTCACTCGCACTTGGAATATATTGAGATGTAAAGTTAAAAGCTTTTGACTTTTATGGCTGCTCGTTTCCAATGAATTTTAAACAGAACACAGGATCCAAATCGAGGTTTGAAGGTGTTCTCGCCATGATTTAGTGGGAAGTATAATAATTAGGGGCACAACCATTAGGCGGCTGGTTATAGGTTTATAGTTACTTAATCTTAGGTTCTCCGTTAAAGTAAACATTCATAAATTAAGTACTTGAGAAAACTTATGCTGTCATGTTGAGCTCCATGTGTTGACATTATTATAATAGCCAGTGTCTTGGAAATTTATTTTAAAGTTAGCGACTGTTTTAAGTACAGATAATTTTCATAGTGAAGCGAATTTAAAGGTTGACACGGATTTTTATAAGTTATTTATTATGTGAATAAATATTTGCGCTAAAAGTTATGCATTTTATGAAAGAAATAATTTCTGAACACAAAGATATTCATACGTTGGTATTCAATTAAATGATTCTGCATAGAATCATGTGTATATAGGAATATTTATAGAATGACTAGAGTTTTGACTATTGGCTTTCCCTTCTATTGTTTTTCCCTTTTTCTTCCTTTTCTATATGATAAGGATTATTATAGTTATTTTCAATCTAACTTATTTACCTCAAGAACGAAATATACAACATACACAAGATGTTACTCAAGATGCACTATGGGGGCTTGCTATAATGAAGCTGCATGAGTTTTCCTATCACAGTTTTGAAAACCACCCCATAATTGGCATCAGGTGGTTTGAACTCTCCTGTTTTTCTCCTCGAGTCCAATAAAATAGCATTCTGTTTTACAGATTTGTCAGGCTCATCTCTGTCAGAGGAATGACTGGGTTTTGCTTGTTGGGTTTCGTAGAGAAATTCAGAAATCAAGCATGTTTTTCACCAGGCCGCTTCAGATCTCTCTTTCAAATTTTAGAAATCCTATGTGTCTATTTTCCAAAAGTATCAAAGTGATAAACACGTTTTCCAACAGTCTACTCCAGATCTCTCTTTCAATTCTCAAAAGTCATATGTGTCTATTTTTTCTAAAAGTATTTAGAAGTTTAACACATTTTTCTACAGACTGCTCCAGTATATTTGATTAGAAAAAGAGCCGCTGTAAACAGAGTGAGTGATAGATCATGCTCAAATGTCGCATGAATCACGCTGAGTGCAGTACTGCTAATTTACAAAAGAAAATTGTGGCTATATCTGTTACGTACATGTTTGAAATTTTAAACGGAATAATACTTAACGGATAATGGAAACACTTTGTTAAGTATAAATTGTAGGACCTGGAACGGTTTAAGGGCATGCAAAGATATTAATGCATATAAAATAATGAAAATCCCATTAAAGCAACACACGCATTTCTCAATCGCGAAGTAATAAGTCACTGTGGATGATTACCTGGGCATCTGCTTGGGGCTCCACTGTCCGTCGACGCACGTGGCTCCAGGGGGTCCTTCGACGAGAGTGTAGTGTCGGTGGCACTCGTACATGATCTGACGGTTGTTGGTTACCTTCTTTACGTAGGGCCGGTAGTCGTACATGCCCATGTACCCCACCAGAAGCACGCGGCCGTTGGGGGAGGACTCCGGGGAAGGGACAGTAGACTGGAAAGAAATATTGCATTCAGTATATGATTTTCAAACATTCAAATATTACTCTGCAAAGACTAATGAAAATTACAATTTTATTTCCAATTAAAATAACAATGTATTCAATTCTGCTTTTTGAAATGCAAGAAAAAAAGTTAAGTAACTCAAATGTTGTATATAATAACATAACTATTAATTTTTCATAAATGTAATGCATAATAACATAACTGTTAATTATTAAAACTGCTGTTTTGTCTTTCATGCTGAGACATTCTGTCTTTGAATAAGCTTCCTTTATATACATATTGGACCAAGTCAAACATGGAGTTGTGAATTTCCATGTTTGGGCTTTTTAAAAAGGAAAAAAACCTGTTCATCTTCTAAAATAACATTTGTTAAAACGTTTACATATTCTCACGACAAACACAAGAAAGGCATGAATCACTTAAAAATAATCGCTCGCAATAACTAAGCTTATTGCATGAGAACTGGAACTTAAATAATTAGACTAACAAGTTGATAAGTCATTGCTAACAAATTAGTTATTAACATTTTGTCTAAGAAGTTAATCATATATTTTTACATAGCTAATAACAGATATGTTAAAAAGTCTCTCACAAAAGGACTTTTTTCTGGCGATAGATCTGTGCAATCTCAAAATCTCTTGGTAAGCGAGTAATCTGAGAACAGGAAGTATAATGGCGAGATGTTGTGTAGTTGACGTATTCATAATAAAGGCACTACTTAGATGAGTCAGTGTTTCAATTGCCCAAATCACAATATAGAAAATTCCACAAGCAGAATTACCCCGTATCCAGACTAATATCAAAATACTTATCGAATATAGCCGTATTTCAAAGAAACGACTGTAGCGCACGCCACTAATGATAATCGAACCTTCGTGCGACATCCCGTGATTTTTAATATTCACTATTACCATTGAATCACAAGTATAGCATTTCATATTATCTGCCTGATATCATATCTTTGAAATTTTTTTTTAAGTATTAGATTGATTACTTATAGAATGTTAAAATATTTTCTCACAAAATTGTATTGTTTTAATCATAAGCGTTGTTGTAATTATAATGTTTAATCATATTGTTTCAATCGCAAGCGTTGTTGTAATTGTATTGTTTTAATCGTAAGCGTTGTTGTAATTGTATTGTTTTAATCATCGTTGCTGTAATTGTATTATTTAAGGGTATTGCTTAAATCGTAAGCGTTGTTTCATCGTATCGTTGTTGTAATTGTATTGTTTTTTCGTATTGTTTCAATTGCTGTAAGTGTTATTTAATGGTTTGCAATTGTATTATCGTTTAATCGTATTGTTTTTCGTTTGTTTCAATGCAATTTGTTGAAATTGTATTATTTTTCCTAAGCGTTGTTGCAATTGTATTGTTTAATCATATGAGTTGTTGTAATTGTATTGTTTCAATCGTAAACAATCGTGTTGTTTTTAATCATATTCTAAGCATGTTTGTTTTTCATTCACGTCAATCGGCAAAAATGTTTTCCATGATAAGGGAAACGATAATTGGTAAGTCTTAATTTTCATTCAACGATGATAACAATACTTCTCTTGAGCATTCAATGGTGAAGCAGTTTATATGCATTGAGAACCCAATCATTTCTAACCTTCTTAAATTGAAAAAAAGTAAAGCAATAAAAATGAAGATAAAAGTATATAAAAAATGTTTAGAAGTAAATTTATAAAAATTAGACGTTTTATTTTTTGAGTAAATTGCAACAGCAGGAAAAAAAAATTTCATTCAGAAAAAGTAAAATTAGCAACTCACGTTCTACATTTTTTCCCCCAATTCCTAGAGTTAAAGTATGAAATACTTTGCAATTCCGATTTCAAAACTCATTCTTTTTCCTACGAACCTAAAAACATTTCATACTAAAAGAAGAACCAATCAATTATTCAATCCTTGGAAAATCATACCCATTATTTATAAAAAAAAAAATCAACTACTGTTTTTTATTGAAGCAGATAAATAAATCCCTTTTTCTTCCCCAAAACTGTTAAATACAAAATTCCCACTAGAGAATCGGGGAAAAAAACCAGTGTATGTACGCTATTGTGTTGAATCGAGGAATTGTTCATTTTCAGATAAAAAAAAAGTATTTTTTTCTTCATTGTAGTAATCCTTCCAAAGCTACAGAAAGGAAAAAATAAAATCAGATAAAATCTTAAGTAAAGATAGCGATTCAAAAAACCTCCTAAAGGCAATTTTTCTTTTTCGATAAGAAAAATTAGAAATAAGAAAAGAAAAACAAATCTACTATTCTAACTAGTTTTCTCCTAATTTTTCACTGTAGAATCTTTGGCCCATGGCAGTTTTTGACATTCTTGAATAGAGGTAAGCAATACATTTTTAAGGCTTCCCATTCAGTACCGTTGTAATCGTATTGTTTTAATCATAACCGTTGTTGTAATCGTAATATTTTAATCGCAAGCACTATTATAATTGTATGGTTTAATTGCAAGCGTTGCTGTAATTTAATTGTTTATTCGTAATTTTTTCGATCATCAACAATAGTAATGATTCCATCGTCAACAATCGTATTGATTCAATCGTCGACATTCGTATTGATTCAATCGTCGACAATCGTATTGATTCAACCGTCAACAATCGTATTGATTCAATCGTCAACAATCGTATTGATTCAATCGTCAATCGTCATCGTATTGATTCAATCGTCAAAAATCGTATTGATTCAATCGTCAACAATCGTATTGTTTTAATCATATCGTAAGCATATTTGTTTTCCTTCGCATCAATCGGTATAGATTGTTTTTATGTAAGGGTTAGGTAAGTGTTTTCATTTAACGATGATAACAATAAATTTTTTTGAGTATTCAATGGTGAAGCAGTCTATAAACAATGATAACACTATCAATTCAATCTCCTTAAATTAAAAAAAAATAATAAAACAATAAAAACGAAGATAAAAGTATTTATAAAAATTCTTTTAAAAGTAAATTTGCAAAACTAAACGTTTTTTTCTTTAGAGAAACAGCAGGAAAAAAATTTAAATCAGAAAAAAGTACAATCACCAACTCAAGTTCTGAATTTTTTTTCTTTCTATTCCTATAGTTAAAGTAAGAAATATTTTGTAATTCCGATTTCAAAACTCATTCTTTTCCTACGGACCTAAAAACATTTCATACTGAAAAGAACCAATCAATTATTCAATCCTTGGAAAATCATACCCATTATTTATAAGGGAAAAAAATCAACTACAGTTTTCATTGAAGCAGACAAATAAATCCCTTTTTCTCTCCAATCAGTTAAATACGAAATTCCCACTAGAGAATCGGGAAAAAACCAGTGTGTTAGCAATAACGCTATTGTGTTGAATCAAGGAATTGTTCAGTTTCAGATAAAAAAAGTATTTTTTTTTTTTCTTCAATGTAGTAATCCCTCCAAAGCTTCAGAGTGAAAAAAAAATAAAATCAGATTAAATCTTAAGTAAAGATAGCGATTCAAAAAAACCTTCTAAAGGCAATTGTTCTTTTTCTATAAGAAAAGTTAGAAATCAGAAAGAAAAAAAAATCTACTATTCTAATTAAATTTCTTCCAATTTTTCAATGTAGAATCTTTCGCCATGGCAATTTTTGACATTCTTGAACTGAGGTAAACAATACATCAAGATTCACATTCATTGACGTTGTAATAATTACGTTTTAATCATAAGCATTGTTTTAATCGTATCGTTGTTGCAAGCGTTGTTGTAATCTACTGTTTAATATTGTTTAATCGTAGTGCTTCAATCACCAACAATCATATTGTTTAATCTCAAGCGCTGTTATATTGTTTAATCGTAATGCTTCAATCACCAACAATCGTATTGTTTTAATCTCAAGCGCTGATATATTGTTTTAATCGTAATGCTTCAATCACCAACAATCATATTGTTTTAATCGCAAGCGTTGTTATATTGCTTAATTGCATTACATCAGTCCTCAACAAACGTAATGTTTCAATCGTCAAAAATCGTATTGTTTCATTCATAGTGCAATTATATTTGTTTTCCTTCACGTCAATCGCTATAGATTTTTTTTATATGGCAAGGAATTGATAAGTATTAGTTTTCATTTAACGATTATAACAATACCTCTCTTGAGTATTCAATGGTGAAGCAGTTTCTATGCACTGATAACACAATCAATTCTAAACTTCTTGAATTAGAAAAGTAAACAAATAAAAAAGAAAAGTTTTTAAAAATTATTTTAAAATAAATTTACAAAATTAAAACTTTTTTTCTTTTAAAGAAATTTTCAACAGCAGAAAAAAAAATTTAATTCAGAAAAAGTAAATCACCAACTCACATTCTGCAATTTTTTCCCCTATTCCTAGAGTTAAAGTACGAAATATTTTGTAATTCCGATTTCAAAACTCATTCTTTTCCTACGAACCTAAAAAACATTTCATACTAAAAAGAACCAATCAAATTATTCAATCCTTGGAAAATCATACCCATTATTTATAAGGGAAAAAACATCAACTCAGTTTTCATTGAAGCAGATAAATAAATTCCTTTTTTCCCCAAAACTGTTAAATACGAAATTCCCACTAGAGAATAGGGAAAAATTCAATGTATTAGCAATAACGCTATTGTGTTGAATCAAGAAATTGTTAAATTTCAGATTGAAAAAAAAAAGTATTCTTTTTTTCAATGTACTAATCCCTGCAGAAGTTTCTGAATCGAAAAATAAAATCAGATAAAAATCTTAAATAAAGATAGCAATTCAAAAAAACCGCCTAAAAGCAATAGGCGATAAGAAAAGTTAGAAATTAAAAAAGTTGGAAAAGTTAGAAATCAGAAAGTAACAAAAACTAGTATTCTAATTAGATTTTTTCTAATTTTGCAGGGTAAAATATTTATTCGTTTAATTTTTGACATCCTTGCACAGAAGTAAGAAATACATTTTTAAGACCCACATTTGTATTGAACGCGTCCGGAATATTATACTATCACGGATTATTACTATCACTATCTACCATCATTACTCAGTTTGAAACCGATGGAGAGGAAGCACAATAAATCTGTTGGCCATAAATTCCTTTCGTTGGGTTCAAGGATTGGTTTGGTTTGTCGCTGTACAGTTGTCTTGTGCACAATTTAGGCTAAACAGACCGG
Organism: Caerostris extrusa; assembly: GCA_021605095.1. Lineage (NCBI taxonomy): Eukaryota > Metazoa > Arthropoda > Arachnida > Araneae > Araneidae > Caerostris > Caerostris extrusa. Next base: position 14,137 of record BPLR01016180.1, on the reverse strand, counting down.
GATCTACAGTTTAACGTGGATTACGAACCACTCACAAACATTCATGCCACCACCAGGATTCGAGCCTGGAGCCTGTGGTACCAAAGACCAGAGCGCTAGCCAATTGGCCATCAGGGCCGCTTTGGGTTCAAGGAGGAGGGTGCAGATTACAAAATCTATTCCTAGACTGTATTCATATTACTGACGGAAAAAATCAGAAAATAGAGAGTACTCTTGATCTATTAGACTGTAAGGAAAGATATGTCCGTTGTTTTCGACTAAAATTAATCTGAAATATGTGTATGTATAGATAACAATCGATATAGTCACCACATTTTAAAATTATATCATTCCGTCAGCTTGTCGGTTATATTTTTGTAAAATTTATAATAAAAAATAATTATATTTAAAATTTTTTTTGAAAAAAATGAACGAATCTAGCTTCATTTGAAAGTTCGCTAAAGTGGAGAGCGTCCTCTAGGGTTAATAACAGAATATTTAATTATTGACTAATATTTACTCATAGCTATGAAAATGGATCCATTTTTTATGAGCATGTAAAGGATTAAATACAATTTTTAAACAGTGCTAGTGTAATCGCGTCCTTTATTGAATACTATTGAGTGTTTTTGTACAGAATATGCAACTTTAAATATATACATTAATATTGCAAAAAGAAAAACAAACAGCAAGATTTATACTAGCAAAATTTTACTACAATTGCATAGTAAGATTTTCTACAGAAGGTATATGACTACAGAATCAAATTATATCTTTTTGCGTCTTTTAAAATGATATTTAATTTAAAATAGAACGTTTGATACAATTTAAAAAAAATTAAAACTAAATATAAGCTGATCATATTTAAGTTAAATAAAAATTAAATAATTATTGCACTTTCTAACAAGTGCCACACAAATTCCTTTTAGTTTCATGGTTAAACGTATTGCAAATAACTAAAAAAATAAATAAATAAACAGTGAGGATATATATAAAAAAAATTTAATCTTGTTATATCCATAAAAATTTACCTTATAAATTCAAACCTGCAAGCAAAAATTCGTGATAAGATAAAAGTCTTAAAAGCTTTATTAGAATTCTCTGGTCAAAGATCATAGTTAACGAGATTTTAATTAACAAAGTTTATAGTTATTTAATTTTTACGGTAAAACAAAATAGAAACAAGTAATTATTTACATGACACTAAGCTTAAAACAAAGAGTATATTATGAGTTTTTAAATACTGTGTTTCATCTATGTAACTTGTTACAAATGGTTTAAAAATTCAAAGATTTTCGAACGACAATATAAAGCGTAATAACCACCAAAAACTTTGAACAATAATTTAAAAACTTGACATTGAGACAAGAATTGATTGCAAAACTTTTATTATTAAGGACTAAAAGAGTTGACTTACTAAAAATGAACTTAGATTTAATGACTCTGAAGTTTTGGGAACTTTAAACCGCCACGACATATACCAGAAATTGAAACTGGAATCACTTGACCAGAGGAAATTGAGTCAAGCAATTTCTTCTTTTTCTCAAATAAGAGCAAAGTCAGGTCATTGTTGCCGGACATCATCCGGAAGTTTCCAACATGAGGCACATGTGATTCAATTTCCTTCTCTCTCAGTGCTGCCTCGTCCCCTGTAGATATTTCTTTTCTGCCAAACTTCTTCTTCCCTGCGATGCTCGCTTTCCTGCCCTAACAAAATAAAGGATTCTTCCTCCCGATTGTTGCTCTCTCTGCCAACCTATTTATAATGTGGCGCGTTGCCATTCCAGGGGATAGAAAGATCGCCTATAAAAATCTCCACCGAAAAGGCCAGGTAACAGCGCACACCAATTTCGACAAAGGTTGTTCGTTTTTTTTGTTATAAAGTGGTCTGAGATAGAATTTGTGATTTATTCTAGCACTTTAAAGAATGAGGTAGTTCGGAGGGAAAAAATGTGTTATTAGGGAGGGATTTTCGTAAAATTGAGAAGACACGTGACTCCTTTTCAACTTTTCACTTTAACCGGTTGTTCACTTGATAACAGCTAAAAATAACTTCAATATTTTTTATTTCTTTATAAACTTCTCTAGGAAGTTATATATCTTGATAAAAAAATATAGTTAAGAAAGGTAATAAAGAAGAATTCATTCATCTACCTCAAAAAAAGTAGTTTTTAATGAAAATTTAGAAAATGTTTTTCAATACTCCTTTAAACTTCCTCAGTTGTGAATAAAATTAATGCTCACAATATACTACTGTGTCCAAAAAGTAAGACCAATTTTCTATTTAAAATTCCCGGGGTTTATGGAATTTCAATTTTTTTCTTTCTTAGGTTGCTGGCACTGTCCTTGACATCTGTGTGAAATTCGACGTCAAAATATTCATTAGTGTTTGAGTTACGTTTTGTTTTGTGAGAAGCTAAAACTAATTCTGGCAATTTTTGAAATGTCTGAATTAATTGAGCAAAGAATTTGCATTAAATTTTCTTTGCGGAAAACTTGTAGAATTTTGCAGAAGGTCTTCGGTGAGCATTCCTATATCGGAAAGAAATGCTTACAAGTGGTATAAACAGTTCAAAGAAGGCAGAGAACGCGTTGAAGACGAAGGGCCCTCTGGCTGACCATCAACCTTAACCGAAGAAGTCACGTCCAAACAATTAAAGATTTGATGCTTGCCTACCGTCGATTTACAATTAGAGACCTTGCTGATGATATTGGAGTTTTAAAAGGATCGATCGATTCCATTTTGGGCCTCCAACGCTTCAAATCTCTATTGGTACCGAAAACACTGAATGCGCCAGCTCACACTGCATTGATTCTTCGTGACGTTTTCGCAAAAAATGAAACTCATATCGTTCCACAACCCCCGTATTCACATCGTGCGACTTTTGGGTATTCCCTAAACTCAAAAGACCACTCCGGTGTCATCGTTGTGAGTCGACTGAAGAGATTCAACGTCAATCGGCGCGCGCTTTGAAGGCCATCTCCGCCGATGACTTTTTAGCATGCATTGAGGATAAGAAAAATAGTTGGCATAAGAGCATTGTGTCCGGAGAGGATTTTAAATATTGTTTTTCATCTAATGCTACATATTACAATCGATTTAAAAACCAATGATTTTCAAATATCTTTGAACAACAATTTAAAACGTAAAAACCATCAAAAACTTTGAAAAATAATAATATATAACTTGACATTGAGACAAGAATAGATTGTGAAACTTATTGTTAAGGGCTAAAATTGTATGACTTACTAAAAATTGACTTAGATTTAATGACTCCGAAGTTTTGGAAGCTTTAAACCGTCACGACAGAGACCAGAAATTGAAACTGGAATCACTTGACCAGAGGAAATTGAATCAAGCAATTTCTTCTTTTTCTCAAATAAGAGCAAAGTCAGGTCATTGTTGCCGGACATCATCCGGAAGTTTCCAATATGAGGCACCTGTGATTCAATTTCCTTCTCTCTCAGTGCTGCCTCGTCCCCTGTAGATATTCCTTTTCTGCCAAACTTCTTCTTACCCTGCGATGCTCGCTTTCCTGCCCTAACAAAATCCAGGATTCTTCCTCCCGATTGTTGCTTTCTCTGCCAACCTATTTATATTGTGGCGTGTTGCCATTCCAGGGGATAGAAAGATCGCCTATAAAAATTTCCACCGAAAAGGCCAGGTAACAGCGCACACCAATTTCGACAAAGGTTGTTCGTTTTTTTTTGTTATAAAGTGGTCTGAGATAGAATTTGTGATTTATTCTAGTACTTTAAAGAATGAGGCAGTTCGGAGGGAAAAAATGTGTTATTAGGGAGGGATTTTCGTAAAATTGAGAAGACACGTGACTCCTTTTAAACTTTTCACTTTAACCGGTTGTTCCCTTGGTAAGAGCTAAAAATAACTTAAATATTTTTATTTCTTTATAAACTTCTCTAGGAAGTTATATATCTTGATAAAAAAGTATAGTTAAGAAAGGTAATAAAGAAGAATTCATTCATCTACCTCAAAAAAGAAGTAGTTTTAATGAAAATTTAGAAAATGGTTTTCAATACTCCTTTAAACTTCCTCAGTTGTGAATAAAATTAATGCTCACAATATACTACTGTGTCCAAAAAGTATGACCAATTTTCCATTTAAAATTCCGGGGTTTATGGAATTTCAATTTTTTCTTTCTTAGGTTGCTGGCACTGTCCTTGACATCTGTGTGAAATTCAAGGTCAAAATATTCATTAGTGTTTGAGTTACGTTTCGTTTTGCGAGAAGCTAAAACTAATTCTGGCAATTTTTGAAATGTCTGAATTAATTGAGCAAAGAATTTGCATTAAATTTTCTTTGCGGAAACTTGTTGAATTTGCAGAAGGCCTTCGGTGAGCATTCCTATATCGGAAAGAAATGCTTACAAGTGGTATAAACAGTTCAAAGAAGGCAGAGAACGCGTTGAAGACGAAGGGCCCTCTGGCTGACCATCAACCTTAACCGAAGAAGTCACGTCCAAACAATTAAAGATTTGATGCTTGCCTACCGTCGATTTACAATTAGAGACCTTGCTGATGATATTGGAGTTTTAAAAGGATCGATCGATTCCATTTTGGGCCTCCAACGCTTCAAATCTCTATTGGTACCGAAAACACTGAATGCGCCAGCTCACACTGCATTGATTCTTCGTGACGTTTTCGCAAAAAATGAAACTCATATCGTTCCACAACCCCCGTATTCACATCGTGCGACTTTTGGGTATTCCCTAAACTCAAAAGACCACTCCGGTGTCATCGTTGTGAGTCGACTGAAGAGATTCAACGTCAATCGGCGCGCGCTTTGAAGGCCATCTTCGCCGATGACTTTTTAGCATGCATTGAGGATAAGAAAAATAGTTGGCATAAGAGCATTGTGTCCGGAGAGGATTTTAAATATTGTTTTTCATCTAATGCTACATATTACAATCGATTTAAAAACCAATGAATTTCAAATATCTTTGAACAACAATTTAAAACGTAAAAACCATCAAAAACTTTGAAAAATAATAATATATAACTTGACATTGAGACAAGAATAGATTGTAAAACTTATTGTTAAGGGCTAAAATTGTATGACTTACTAAAAATTGACTTAGATTTAATGACTCCGAAGTTTTGGAAGCTTTAAACCGTCACGACAGAGACCAGAAATTGAAACTGGAATCACTTGACCAGAGGAAATTGAATCAAGCAATTTCTTCTTTTTCTCAAATAAGAGCAAAGTCAGGTCATTGTTGCCGGACATCATCCGGAAGTTTCCAATATGAGGCACCTGTGATTCAATTTCCTTCTCTCTCAGTGCTGCCTCGTCCCCTGTAGATATTTCCTTTTCTGCCAAACTTCTTCTTACCCTGCGATGCTCGCTTTCCTGCCCTAACAAAATCCAGGATTCTTCCTCCCGATTGTTGCTTTCTCTGCCAACCTATTTATAAAGTGGCGTGTTGCCATTCCAGGGGGATAGAAAGATCGCCTATAAAAAATCACCACCGAAAAGGCCAGGTAACAGCGCACACCAATTTCGACAAAGGTTGTTCGTTTTTTTTTTTTGTTATAAAGTGGTTTGAGATAGAATTTGTGATTTATTCTAGTACTTTAAAGAATGAGGTAGTTCGGAGGGACAAAATGTGTTATTAGGGAGGGATTTTTGTAAAATTGAGAAGATACGTGACTTTTTAAACTTTTCACTTTAACCGGTTGTTCCCTTGGTGAGAGCTAAAAATAACTTCAATATTTTTTATTTCTTTATAAATTTCTCTATAAAGTTAAGTAAACTTTTTATCAAGATATATAAGGAAGGTGATAAGGAAGAATTGATTCATTCATCTCAAAAAAGAAGTAGTTTTAATGAAAATTCAGAAAATTCAGTGAGCTCAGTTGTGAGTAAAATTAATGCTTACAATATATTAAACATTTTATTAGAATTATGTTGAAACTGTCAATACTACATCAGGTCCTATAATATATTTAGTATAATGATATCAGTAAGAAATTTAGTGTAAGGGTATTTGCTTACACCCTAGTGTAATAGTTCATGAACAAACTTTGGTGCATTGGTGCATGCACGCTAATTTTTGGTAATGGTATACGAACACAATTTAGAATAACTGGTACAAGTATACAATTTACGCCAATGGTGAATGCACACAATTTACCTGCAACAATATATGCACACTGTTTAGTATAAAAGGTACACGTATATAATTTAAGGTAATAATAGTACATGTATACAATTTATGGGTAATGGTACTTGTCTACAAGTTAGCGTAATGGTATATGCATTCAATTTTGTATAATGGTATTAGTACGGAATTTAGTGTGGAGGTATTTAGGAAGTACTTAGTGTAACAGTTCATGCACACAATTTACAGTAATAGTTCATGCACATGATTTATAGTAATAGTGTGTAAGCAAATTTAAGTGCTTTGGTATATGCGCACATTTTACAGTAATGCTATATAAACAAATTTTAGTGAATTTGTGTATGAGTTTAACTTATGGTAATAGTACATGAACACAATTTAGTGTAACGGTACAAGTGCACAACTTAGCGTCACAGTACATGTAAACAATTTATTCAAATGATACATGCATACAATTTAGTTCAACAATATATGCACATACGTTAGGATAAACATGCAATTTTACATAATGGTATATGCCCACGATTTTGCGAAATGGCACATGAATGTAATTTAGTGTAATCATACATTCATCCATTTTAATGTAGTGGCATATGCCTATAACCTAACTGCAACTGTAGCAGTTATTGAACTGAATTTACTGTAGGTATATATAAACAATTTAGTGTAATGGTACATGTATACAATTTAGTATAACGGTACATATACAGTTTAGTATAGTGGTACATGCATACAGTTTAATATAGTGTACATGCATGCAGTTTAGTATAACACATGCATACAGTTTAGTATAACATTCATACAGTTTAATATAGTGGTACATGCATACAGTTTAGTATAATGGTACATGCATGCAGTTTAGTATAACGGTACATGCATACAGTTTAGTAATGGTACATGCATACAGTTTAATATAGTGGTACATGCATGCAGTTTAGTATAACGGTACATGCATACAGTTTAGTATAATGGTAAATGTACAGGATTTAGAGAAGCGGTTTATGTTCACGATTTAGTGCAATGATAAATGCACACTCGTAAGTGCAATGGTAAGCGAGATAAATCTATATTAAGATTGAAAGTAATATTTAATTTTATCAACAAAAGCAACATATGAAATATTCCAAATTCTTTCAAGTTGAAATAAGTGAATCCTTTCAAGCAACAGTACGATTTCAATGCTAAAAAAATATAAATAAATTTCCGAACATGTACAAGTTCAAGCATGTACCTTTCTCAATGCATGCTTTGGCTTTTCGAAATATGGGAGGTTTTTTTTTTTTTTTCAAGTAAGAAAAACTGTTTATGCGTCCATTTCTGCATACCCATGTTGGTTCAATATTCTTGAAGCGCAGCTAGCCGTGCGTGGAATTTCTGTTTCACCAACTTGAATGTTTGACATGTCTGAAATGCCCGAGGTGCAGAGGGGACAACATAGGGGCGTAGGATGAAAAAGAAAAAAAAATGAAGTTTTATTGGACATGTTTATTCTGAAATACTTTCACCGCTGCATATTTCTACGTCTATGCATTTATCGGTTTCTCTGAGGAGGGAATTTTCAAAAAATATATTTCCCTTCCTAAGGAAAAAAATCCCTAAAATTTTATAGAAAGCGGATGAAAAAATTAAAAATATATACACATGGATAAGGTTTTACAATAAAACAAAAATATTGTGTAATAATTTTTTAATATAAAATTTTACATAAATGCAAAAACAATAACTAAAAATAAACTAAAGGCAATAAATTGGCATAAAATATATTTCCCTTTTTAGGGAAAAACATCCCTAAAATTTTATAGAAAGGGGATGGGGAATTAAAAATATATATATACACATGGATATGGTTTTATAATGAAATAAAAACTAGTATATAATAGTTTTTTTTTAATATTTTATTTTTGTATTTATGTAAAATTTTAAAACTAAAAATAAAATAAAGGCAATAAATTGGCATAAAATATATTTCCCTTCTTAGGGAAAAAAATTCCCTACACTTTTATAGAAAGGGGATGGAGAATTAAAAAATATATATACATGGATATGGATATTTTTAAATAAAATAAAAACTAGTTTCTAAAAGTTTTTAATATATTTTTTTGTATTTATGTAAAAAATTTAAAAATAAAAATAAAATAAAGGCAATAAATTGTATGCAATTGTGTGACAGTGAATTTTAATAAAAATAAATATTACAAAAACCCACCAGGTTCATTATTGATTTCAGAAATAAAATATAAACAATCAATTGTACAAAAATAAATAAATTGTAATAATGTTATTTTCGTAAAATTTCGTAATGTTATTTTTGTGTAAATATATAAAGGTTTGTTTCTAATTAGAGGTTTTTTAAATTACTTGTTTATTTTATTAAATTATTAGTTAATGTAATTTAATATGCAGAATACTTTTTCTATATAATTAGAATACAGAAATACAGAATTTTTTTTTATATAAAGCAGAATACTTTTCTATACAATTTTACAAAATTTTTTTTTCTATATAAGCAGAATACTTTTTCTATTTCTTGCATAATAAATTAAATAAAGACACAAGATATTATTTAATTTATTATGCAAGTACTTTTTCTATAAAGATACAGTAAAAGTAAAGCTATTGTTTAATTTATCATGCAAATATACTTTTTTAAAAATAAAAATATAAGTAAAGACTAGAGATATTGTTTAATTAATCTAATTTATTTTGCAAATAATTTTTTTAAGAATGCAGGGAAAGATTAAAAATATTGCTTATTTTCTGGAATTTATTAAGGAAAATACTTCTTTCATAACAATACAAAGACTAAAGTTATTGTTTAAATTATTTAATTTATTACAAAAATATTCTATTTTTTATAAAAAATAGAATAAAGATATTATTTACTTTACATAAACTAAAAACAATTTGAATAATAAATTACATAAATTAAACAATAACTTTAGTCTTCGCCTATGCACATTTTATACATTCCTATCATTTACTATTATTCAAAATATTTTTTTTAATAAAAATATAGGCACAGAAGTATTAAAAGATAGTAAGATAAAATATTTGTTTATGTGTGTATTAGATAAAGATTAGATAGATTTGTAAAGTATTTGGGAAAGGGAATATTCAATCCCATAAATAAGAAATAATAATGAAAAAAATAAATAAATAAATTAAGAGTGAAATGCTATATAAATAAATAAAATTAGATATACGAAGGAAATAATGACGTCTTAAGTTACCATAAAAGAAAGGTCGAGTATGAATTTTTTGGTAATAAAACTACATTTCGATCGATCATCCCCAACGATGAAATTTAATGGGGGTGGTTTTCCCAGAAATCCTAACTTCTTCCCAACTCCTGTAACTCGCCAAGAAAAGCTTTCTAACCAATGGATTAAACGAAGCTCATCCTCGACATAGACACAAGATAACTTGTTGGGTCCTAATATTTTTTCTTTTGCGAATTTCTTATTGAGAAATATACCAACGAAGACTTAAGCTCTCATTGAAACAATCTTAGTACAGAAATGTGTTTTCTTTCAGGTCACCATCTGAAATTTTTAAAAAGGTTAATATTTATTTATTTAGTTTAAAGGAAAATTTGCATCTATTTTAAAGCTACTATTTATTTCAAAAGTTTGATTGTTATTTATTTATTTTTTTCAAAAAAATAAAGTTAAAAAATAAGTATATATTTATTTTTTTTAAGTAAGATAGTATTTACTATTTTTAAAAGGTTAGAGTGGTAATGATTTATTTTTAAAAGTTAGGTAGCATTTATTTATTTTTTTCGATCGAAAACGGTTGGTGTATTTATTTATTTTTCCTGTAACTCAGGTCTCTCCCATTTTTAAAGGTTAGTATTTATTTTAAAAGGTTAGATAGTATTTATTTATTTTTAAAAAGGTTAATAGTATTTATTTTTAAAAAGGTTAGACAGTATTTATTTTTAAAATTAGATAGTATTTATTTATTTTTAAAGGTTAGGTAGTATTTATTTATTTTTTAAAGGCTAGATAGTATTTACTTTTTTAAAGGTTAGATAGTATTTATTTATTTTTAAAATGGTTAGATAGTATTTATTTATTTTTTAAAGGTTAGGTAGTATTTATTTATTTTTTAAAGGTTAGGAAGTATTTATTTTTTTAAAGGTTAGGAAGTATTTATTTTTAAAAGTTAGATAGTATTTATTTATTTTTTAAAGGTTAGATAGTATTTATTTTTTTTTAAGGTTAGATAGTATTTATTTATTTTTAAAGGTTAGGTGGTATTTTTAATTTATTTTTTAAGGTTAGGTAGTATTTATTTATTTTTAAAAGGTTCGATAGTATTTATTTTTAAAGGTTAGACAGTATTTATTTTTTTTTAAAGGTTCGATAGTATTTATTTATTTTTTAAAGGTTCGATAGTATTTATTTATTTTTAAAGGTTTTAAAGATAGTATTTATTTATTTTTAAAAGGTTAGATAGTATTTATTTATTTTTAAAGGCTAGATAGTATTTATTTATTTTTTAAAGGTTAGTTACTACTTTTTATATTTTTTAAAAGGTTATTTACTATTTACTTTTTAAAGGTTAGATACATACTTAAAGGTTAAGAAAAACAAGATTAAGGTTAGATTTTATTTTTCAAAATTAGGAAATATTTTTATTTTTAAGTATTATATAATTTTAATTATTTTTGAAGGCTATTTGATATTTATTTACTTCTTAAAGTTAGTTACTATTTATTTATTTTCAAAGGTAATTTACGATTTAGTTAATTTTTAAAAGGTTATTTCTTTTTTGTTTATTTTTTAAAGGTTATTTACCATTTTTTATTTTTAAAAATATTTGTTTGTATTTTTAAACATGCAAGAGGTCCAAAAAAATATAAAACAAATTAATATACGATAAAAATAAACTATTACATTTGTCCATTTTTAAATAAATAAGTAAGTATAGCTATATCTAAGCATTTCACAGAATTAGTCTTAACAAAAATATTGTTTGTCTGCAAGTCTGTGGACTTCTGTGCCCCACTTATATATACTAAGAACAGCTCACCGACGGGTTGAAGGGTGGACTTTAATAATAACTGCCTAGATTTGTGTATTGTAGGATTGAAAACACGGAAAAATATTATCAAGAAACTTGACTGTCTATGCGTGATACTAATAAACATTGCAGCAAATCATCGTCAGATCTCTTATTTTGAAAGCAGTGACTGCAACGGACAACGCTAGCGGATTCAAACCTAAACTCTCCCTGATTGCTAGTTGAGTACGCTATCACCCAATCACGAGTCAAGAAAAACATATTCTATATACACATCCATTTGTGCCGATACAATAGACCACATCATAATTGGCCCCGAATCTAAAATAGGTACAATATAAAAGGGTGATTATAATTAAAATCCTCCTTTCAAAATGCTGTAAAAAAAAAAGAACCACTCGTCACAATGAGTTCAATTTTGAACTGAAGATACTTGAAGAAGAAACGGTATGGCACCAAAAAAGTTCCACTGATATTACCCAACCAGTTTGGTATGACCTTTCCATGGTAGATGGGTTTCCACAAGCAGTGTCACAACTGTTGAATGGCTTGGAAGTCATTTTTTCCGACAAAACATCGAAACTATCAAGCACATTGAACACTACAGTTGTTTTAATGTGCACCCTTATACCAAATACGTTGTCATTTCGGTTCAAAATATCACTGGCAGCCGAACTCACTTTCTTTATGCCGCTTATAGTGCCATCTATTGATGCATTTTGGAACTTTTGATGCCGTACTGTTTCCCCCTTTTCAAGTGTCTTCAGTTCAGATTTGAATTCATTATAACAAGTATTTCCTTTTTTTACAGCATTTTGAAAGTAGGACTTTAATTATAATCCAATCTGTATATAAGTTATTGTAATTTGTATTTCTTATAGCATTGCACAGATGCTTCTTTTAAAAATATATTTTCTTGTCTGTTAATCTCATAAATACAGATTCTGTGAAGATAAAAGTATTAACAACAAGCGCTAATTTATTATAAGTCTTAATTCAATAAAGCTAAAGGCTAATTAAAGGACCGATTCTCCTCGTTTTTTTTCACCGCTCTGTTTAGTATTTAGATAAAGATCTTAATTCGTCAGTTTAATAAAATTCTTTTATCACTAAAAGGTAAAAGACTTTAATTAAACAGATTGTTAATGAATGTACGTATAACAACATTCGCTAAGAAATTTATCTTATCAGATCTTGAGGGAAAAAACCTAATTTGAAAAAGTAATCATTTACCACAGTAATTAATTATTTCATTAGCGAGATATAAAATTTATCCCAGCTGTTTTTTACAAGATTATCGTTTCAAATATTTTTGCTTTTCAAAGAGACTTATTTAAATTTTAAGACGTATTTTAGCAATAGAATAATTGCAATTAAAAAATTTAGGAAAAATAAAAAGATAGTAACAATTAATAGCAATAAAATGGTAACAATTAAAAGAATTTAAGAAATTTTTTTCTTAAATTCGAATTTTCTTTCGTAGTGTGAATTTAAAGCATTACATTTTTGAAATCCAGCAATGACATGCTGGATTTCAACTATCAACTATCACTTTTCAACTATCGCTTTAGAATAACGGGCACTTTGACTAACGGTGATCCATTACTAGAAAGACGTAGATGTAACAGATTCAGCATTAACCTGGATGCACTACAGGAGAAGTACTTAATTTCCCCTAAAAAACATAATAATATTCGCAATAATATTGAAATGATATAGTACATGATGTGCATGAATTAATGAAGCACATAGATTTTCATATATCGAGTTATAGCAAAAGTTCCATCCACTCTTCCAATTGAAACAAAACTACAAATCTTGTCAAAATATATCTATTGAGTTGTCTACTTAGCAATTGAAACTAACACTATCATATTGAAATAAATGGTGACTATCTCTCCATCAGTTTTTCAATGCTTTTCCTCAAAAAAGCATTTGGTTTTGCTTTGTAAAACGAATCTAACTACATTTCATCCTTTTCATTTGAAGTCGTCCTATGTCCAACAAAACGTTTCTGTAATAAAAAGATGATCTGTTGGAGCAAAGGTTGAGAGATTAGGGTGAGAGTATCAGGACTGCAACGTAGTCACAATTACTTTCAATATAACATCTTTCTGCCTCCCTATCAGTTTTTTGATGCCTTTGCAAAATCATTTGGTTTTTGCTTTAAAAATAATCTAGCTATATTTCATCTTCTTCGTTTGAAGTTATCCTATATGTAACAAAACTATTCTGTAAGCTTCTAAAAAAGATGATGGAAGCAAGGTCGGGAGAATAGAGCGAGTGAAGGATAATTTTCCAGAGAACTCTTCTGGGATGGGTTTGGGTTTGGTTTGGTTTTTGTCTTTACGGTCCTCCTGTGCACACGGGAGCTAAACAGACGAACTCTTCTGGGAGACTCTTAGTCATTTTGAGGTGTGAAATTTTTACATTCCCATACTACAGGATCACTCCTATTCTGTTTAACAAAGAAATCCGTTTTCCACCAAATTGCTTTTAAGAGTCTCAGGTGCAAACAAAAATCTAGAGATTCCAGAGTTTACTGTCGCGCCTGACAGCTCATGTAAACCATTCCTTTTACTATATACCACAAAAAAAGATTCTTTGGAGTATCAGCTTCTTAGATTGATCTCGAACAAATGGCTGATCCTCTGTCTTTTGAACTTAACAAAAACATGGAGGTTTCAATAATGTATTATTGATAGTTAGAAGTTGAATCGTTGTTGTGATATATTATTTTTCAAAAGAAAAGAAATAAACTGACAGAATTTTCATAACAACTTAATAAAAAGAAAAAATAATGTATACACTAAACCTTGAACATGCAAAATTTATTCACCACTTTAAGAAAAAGCACCATTTCATGGATCAATGTTGATTTCTTGTACCACTACAATTTGTATCTACCACGCTCAAGATTGGAATAAGGATCAAAGGTGGTGAATAGTTGTTCTGGCCCAATTAAAGGAGTTGTTCTGCAGATGAAAGTT
>BPLR01016179.1:0-16495 GCA_021605095.1 Caerostris extrusa | reverse complement strand
GCTTAACACAGAAACAAAATACAAATTTCAAAAACGATTTTATAAAAAAACACGGGACAGAAATTTAGAAAAATAAAAAACTATAGGATTCCAAACGATTTTATAGCAAAGCACGTGTAAGAAATTTAAAAACACAGAAAAAATACAAATTTCAAAACGATTTTATAAAAACACTTGACAGAAATTTAGAAAATAAAAAAATTATAGAATTCCAAACGATTTTATAACAAAGCACGTGTAAGAAATTTAAAAACACAGAAACAAAATACAAATTTCAAAACGATTTTATAAAAAAACACGTGACAGAAATTTAGAAAATAAAAAAAACTATAGAATTGCAAACGATTTTATAAATAAAAGCACGTATAAGAAATTTAAAAATAAGTTATAGCATTCGAAACGATTTCATAAAAAAGCACGTAAGAAATTAAAAAAACTTTAGAAATCCAAACGATTTTATTAAAAAAAAAACTCGCGTAGGAAATTTAAAAAAAAAAAAAATATTATATAGCTCCAAACGATTTTATAAGAAACACGTATAAGAAATATAAAATATTTAAAAAAAAACTATGGAACCAAACGATTTCATAAAAATGCACAAGCGATTTAAAAATAAAAAAACTATAGAATTCCAAACAATTTTATAAAAATCAAGCGTGAAAATTTAAAAATAAAATAACTATAGAATTTCAAACGATTTTATAAAAAAACACAAGAAAGATTTTTCATAAAAATATTATGTTTAAAAAAGCTCATAAAAAGAAATTAAAAAATGCAGATATGAATGGCAATGCCCAAATTGAAATTGGTCAAGGACACCAAAATCTTCCTTCCCAAAAACAATACTCATTTTATGGGTAACAACTTCTAGCTATTATTCTCTTACAACGTTTTTTTAAGTCATACCTGTGTGTTAGAGAGTTTTAGACATTTTGACGTATTTTGACGCTCATAGGAAACATATTTTTTCTCTAGCGCGCATACTCATAAGAAACATTTTTACAGATACGCATGCGCAATTTCCTATGAGCATGTGCGCTAGGGAAAAATAACGGACGTCCAAAATAGCGATATGCGGTGTCGCTGAAACTCTCTAATATCTTGACCGAATTTTTTTAACTATTAGATAAAAACACACAAATGCTTTCTCAGCCCTGGTAGCAAAACACAAAAAAATTATATTTGCTAACCAAATCTGGATCAAACGGATGAATATCGCGTTTGGCTTCAGAAATAATACATTTTGATTTGATACTGACAAACGTATCTGAACTGGAAGCTATCGTTATATGTCGGTTTGGTTTGGTTTGTCGCTCTACGGTCATCTTGTGCACACGAGGGCTAAACAGACTCGGGACCTACAGTTTAAAGTGGATTCCGAACCACTAACAAACATCCATGGCACCACTGGGACTCGTACCCAAAACCTGTGGTACCGAACTCCAGAGAGTCCTTTATATGGCGTAGAGGACACTATATTTCGATTAGCAATCTTTGCAAAAAGTGGATGCAATTTACAACAGCCATTTTTTACTCTGTCCAACCACAGCAAATCTGGTGCAGTAAAAATAGTTTGCAAATGTCCCTCCGAAATGACCCTATGATGTTGTGACGGGTAAGATCTGGACTTTAAGATCTGGCCGGGTAAGATCTGGACTAGGTTTTGACTGCAAATTTTAGGCTTTTGACTGGACATGACTTTTTACAAGGACACTTAGGCATGGCCAATATTCCTGACAATGTCCTCTGTTCTTCATTTACTTTTATGGATTTTATTCAGGCAACTTTTATAACAAGGACTGTTTTTACTGGGCTGACATGGCTGATATGGCCTTCGCCCAGACGTAGGAAAAAAATTATATTTCAATAGATCGGATAGTTCCACTTTTTGGCTCGAAGATGAGGGGGACTTTTCAAATTGTTGTGGCAAAATATGGGCGCAAACTGATGGCCGATGACTAGCGCTCTGGTTTTCAGTGCCATGGAAGTTTGTAATGGTTCGAATCGTAGGTACAGGTCTAATGTGACTGTTAGAGTAGGTATGACAACCCTACTCCGTAAAAATTCATCGACACGGAGTCAAGTCAAACTTCTACCTTCGAGTGTCCCATCACAACAGAAGCTGTTACCCCTTTTCCCATCTTCTATGGTTTGGTTTGTCGCTCTACGATTATTTTGAGCACACGTTAGGTAATTAGACCGGAACCTACAGTTTAACGTGGATTCTGAACCCAGAAACAAACATTCATAACATTGCCAGGATTCGAATATGAAGCATGTGGTATCAAAGACCAGAGCGCTAGCCAATTGGCCATCAAGCCGCCTCTTCTTCCATGAGACCACGTGAGTGCTTGAACTTGATCTAAATGTTGCTGTCTACAAAGTGGGATAGACGATTGATGGAATCGGTACCATATATATTTGTAGTGGTTCAAAATCCACCTTGCCGTAGGTTCGGTCTCATATGACCGTAGAGCGTCATAGAGCCCAATCAGATTCTTCTCACCCACATCATTCACAAAGTGTAAAGGGACAATTCAGCTCTAGGCACGGTGATGTGGTGTGGTGTGTAGTAGTAGCAGTACCAACTGGGATAAGAAACAAACAACAAATGTAGGACTATTCCTTAGGGATGCACCCTGGGAAACGCTGAATCCGCTAAACGAATGTCGTTTTAGTGGCGAATGGCTTCATAATTGAATATGCTTTGCTTACAACTATGAGATCAAATTGTAATAAACCTAACTTCCAAGAAAAAGTTTTTTCGTGTTATGAAAATCCCATACAAACGTTGGTTTCCACTTGTTTTTGACTTACCTTTACTCCAATCTCTACTCGTCCCGGACAACTTGGACTTTATTGATTTCACCAGCCATCAAATTTCACTCACGTTTAAAGACAGACGTGACAGATTATCTTTATACCCTTCTCTAATTCCTGATTATCGGCAGCGTTTCTTTTTTGCTCCCTAAGTGCTGCAATTACAGAAAATTGATCAAGGATTCTGATCCACTATCAGTCAACACAAGTCAATTTCGATCATTACTGCTCTGAAAATACTTGTAACAAGTAGAACAGGAGTTAGTAAATCGTCGTCTCCCAAAAGAGTTTAATGGTAAAACTCGAGGAAAATAACTAGAACCGAGTAGAAATTATGTCTGTTGATATAATTCTCCAAATGATATCGCAATTGGGTAGAAAAGTGATTACACTTTTAAGTGATAAAATTGATTCC
Source organism: Caerostris extrusa (assembly GCA_021605095.1). Classification (NCBI taxonomy): domain Eukaryota; kingdom Metazoa; phylum Arthropoda; class Arachnida; order Araneae; family Araneidae; genus Caerostris; species Caerostris extrusa. The sequence continues at coordinate 13,260 of BPLR01016179.1, read as the reverse complement.
TTTTTTTTCCCAATTTCCGAACTATGCTATCAGATCACTGACTTGTGATAGTAAGTGTAACAGAAACAGTATTATTTGGAAAAAGTGTGTAGTACTTAGTAGTAGAAAACATCAGGTTACATCAAACAAACATATAAAATAAATGGAATATATATATATATATATATATATATGGCTTATAAACTACAACACTAAGGGTTCTATTTACTTTGTAATTATTCTTCTTTTAAATGTGCAGCTAGACAATAAATACCTAATTAAAAAGAAATTAAAAATTTATTCATCAAAAGGCATTCGTTTGGTGCTACCTGGTGGTATTTGGCGCCATCTGATGGATGTATTTAGCAATTTCTTTAATTCTAAATTAAATTTCGAGAATTTAATTAAATTAAATACAAAAATAATCCAATTAAAAGTAAGTGCTTTAAATATTCAATTTATGAGATTTATGATATTGAGTTCTTTTTATAATCTGGTATTTGTTCCTTTTCAAATATTCTTCTATATATTTCTATATATATTTTTTCTTTCTCTCTCTTGTATATATATATATATATATATATAAGAGAGAGAGAGAAAAGATATAACATATATATATTAATAAATTATTGTTTGTATCTACGGTAATATAATGTACTTATAAAGTAGAACACTAAGCTTTTCGTTTATTTATTTAAAATTATTATTCTTTAAATGCACGTCTAGTCAATAAATAACGAATAAATTTTAATGAATTCTTTATTAATTAAATAAAAATTATTTTCCTCCTCTCGCATTCCTTTAGTGCAGGGATGGGCAAAGTTTTTCGGTCGCGGGCCAAGAATCGAAAAAACAGTTTGGCTGGCCAAGATAAATTTGTCGAAAATTTTAAAAACATTATACAAGTATTACAATTTAAATATGTTAATGAGATGAATAAAATTGCGATTTCATTTTTTAAAAGTTCCTTTTATTGAGGTTCGAAGTGAGATGTACTGATTCTAAAGAACGAGGCTAAATGCTCATCTGTCAGTCTACTTCTGAAATAATTTTTTCTAAGGTTCATAGTTGAAAACACTTGTTCACATATATAAGATAAAGCAAACGTAGCACTGATTTTCTGGTGTGAGATATTAAATTTGGGAAATTAACTTTCGATAATGATTTGTAAAACTCTTGACTTTAATTTGAAACAATATATATATTTTCTTTTAATTTACCTCGGACCAGCAAATTAAAATTCTATCCGGGAACCTTCGGTGGGCCGGAGTTGGCCCGAGGGGCCGCAGTTTGCCAATCCCTGGTTTAGTGGCTAACTGGTGGTATCTGGCGCCATCTGATGGGTTGATTTATAAATTTTCTTTAATTCAAAGTAAAAGTTGAGAATTTAATTAAATTAAAGTTAATTATTTTAAATATCCAATTTTAGAGATTTATGTAGTAGTATTCTAGTATTTCAAATATTCTACTGTATAAGCTTTTCTAAATTTTACTCTTCTATTCTTTATATTTTGCTTTTTTTTTTTTTCAGAAGAAGAATCTTTCCATGAATCTATGATTATCTGTACTTTAGTGTGTTAAATATTGTATGTGTCTAATTGTAACTTATATGTGTGGTGTTTGTGCGTGTGTCAATAAAACTGTAAAATCTCCAACCTGTGCCTAAGAATATCTACCAAAACCCATCCATTTTGAATCGGGTTGTCCAATATGCATACAACAATATTAATAGAAGGGCCTGAATGGCCGAGCGGCTAGCGCCTGGCGCTCGGTACCATAGGTTTCGGTTTCGAGTCCGGCGGTGCCATGGATGTGTGTAGTGGTTCGGAATCCACTTTAAACCGTAGGCCCCGGTCTAATAGGATCGTAGAGCGTTGCGTCCATTGTTACACCAGCGTCCATAGCTTATCTTCAGATTACACGCGCCCCCTGGGTAATATAAAGTGAGCAACGTCTGTGCAGCGCTTGCCTTAAGGCATCCAAGACGTCCATGTCTGTTTGCCAGCTGCATGGGAAAAATATTAGTATAAAAATTTTAGTTTGAAATCAGTGCATCAATTTTAAATAATATACATTCGTAATTTTTTTCTGTACCAAAATTTGTTAATATGTATTTAATTATATATGTTTTTCTTTCTAATGCAACTGGCAAACACTTAGACATGGACGTCTTGATGCCTTAAGGCAAGCGCTGCACAGACGTACACACTTTGAATTACCCAGGGGGCGTGTAACTTGAAGATAAGCCACGGACGTGGAGTAACAATGCCCCCGCAACGCTCTACGATCCTATTAGACCGGGACCTACGGTTTAAAGGGATTCCGAACCACTACATACAACCATAGCACCGCCGGGACTCAAACCCGAAACCTGTGGTACCGAGAGCCAGAGAGCTAGCCACTCGGCAATTCAGGCCCCTTAATTATATATGTGTTAATGTATATTTTTTATTTTTTACTACACATTTTAGGTATTTCATCGTTACTTATAACAACAAAATACATCAAAATTTTAAAAGTAATCGTCGAATTGTATCTAAGAGATTGTACGATGAAGGATTGGAAACTGAATCCTTTCCCTAAAACCAAGGGAATAGAATGTGAAGTAAAAGACAGAACTGCTCTCTCAGAGAATTCACGGAGTGTGAAAACGTACTTCATTACAAGATCACAGTCTGCGAGGTAATTGGTCCAATCAGAAGTGCACTTTCGGCAATATCTAGACACTGAGCCCTGGGGATAAATTAAGGAATTTTTCCTTTTCGCGTCATCATTTTTTTTTTTTTTTTTTTCATGTTCCATGCTTTTTGTAGTTCTTTGCTTTGACATATGATTAGAATTTAATTATCAAGCAGTTTTGCTTTTAAGTTTTAAAAGTTTCCAATGTCTTTTTTTTTAAAAATAATTCTGTTAATTTTTAAAAGTATTTTTGTAAAATAAAGTTATACTAAAAATAACTAAGTGATTTGTTGTTTACAAGAGTGTTGAAAAAAATTTTTTTCTGTCTAAAAATGCTTACGAAACACTATAACATAAACTTTTTTATTTTAAAACTTTTCTTTAAAAGTTGTTTAATTTTTTTATTAAAAGTATTCAAAATATTCAAGTTTTAGCAAAATTTTAAAAAATAAATTACAAACTTTAAAAATTAACTTAATTAAACTTAATTTTTTTTTATTTTGATTCTATTAGAAATTATATTGAACATAATTTTTATTATTTTCTCATTAAATATCGTAATCTCTCTGTATATGTAAATTTTCTTCTGTCTCTCTCTATATATATACATATATATGTATTTTTATATTCAATATAATGCCATATATTTCAATATATATATATGTAATATTTTATTCTATATTATATTGAATCTATATTATGTTGAATAAAATAACTAAGCATGTTTCATAATTTTAACAACACAATTATTGAAAAAACAAAGCATTCAATATGTACTGCCTGTTTTATTTGTAGGTAAAGTAAAAAATAACAAACCCATTATTCACATTCATACAAAATTAATAAATATATATTTCCTGCTTTAAACATTGTTTTCATCGAAAATAGTAAAATAAAAAATAATAAAAATGATTGAACTCAAAAGCAATAATTTATACATATTTATTTGCTTGCCGTTTTAATCAGTTTTTTTTATCTATAAAATATTTTTGGTACACGTAAACGGTACCTTGGCGGCAGTTGCGCCAAAAGCTATTTCGCGCCAATAACTTAAAATTTTTGTTCCAAATAATAAAATATATATGAAACACTTCATTTAAAATCAAAACGCTTTCAAAATATTTTTATTCCAAATAATAAAGATTGAAGCGACATTTAAAGACCGCCAATCTGTCGCCAAGGTTACCGTTAAAATAAAAACATAAAATATAATAATAATAATAATAATAATAAAACTCTTGACTCAACAAAAATTATAATTTTTGAAAGTTTGCTTTGACCAATTTTACTTTTCACTAATTTAGTTGTATTTAATTTTTAATTAAACGATTTAAGAATAAAAAAAAAATATATATATATATTACAGCAATTTTTAAAATTATTTTCGTCAATGAATTGTAATTCTTTAATTCAAGTTATTTCTACTGTTTACTGTGGCACTAAAAGTGGCAATGTGAATAAATTATTGAAGATTATATTTCATTTTTTTAAACAACACAAACTTCAAAAAATCAAATAATTAGAATTGCAGTTTTGCTGCCATCTACTAGAAGAAAATATTACTAACTGGTCTTTTAAATTCTAAAAAGTTTTCGAAGTTTCTAATAGATGTCACCACGAACAGCTACAATATTCCTGTATAAAAAAAAGTTCAAAATTTGTACGTTATAGTAATAAGTTTTAAAATTATATTTAGTTGTACTAATTTTATTTAATAGAAATAATTTATTAGTAATAATAATCTCAGCATTAAATGCAATATAACTATTATCACATTTCTACAAAAGAAAGGACGATTTTAAAGTTCGTATTTTTATTTCGAATTAGTGTTTCATGACAGCCATAGGAAAAATTACTTCTAATAATATAAATGAATAAAAAAATACATTTTCTTACATTAAAAAATTATGATATAATAAACAAATTCATCAAATTTTAATCAGATAAGTTTTAACAGAAAAAAAACCTTTTTTAATTAATTATATAAAACACGATATAAATATTAAATTGTGATTTATTTATTATTCTTAACGAAAACAAGCAAATAATTATATCGCTTTACGATTATTTTTTCGACGAATTTTGCATTTTTTTCATTATTATGATATTCATGGGAAGATATTTTAATTATTTTTGTATATTTTTTTTCATACATTTTTTATATTAAGAAGATCAAAAGGAAAATTTGTTTATTTATTTATTATTATTTTTTTTTTTTTAATCATCTGTGTCTCATACTTTGACTTTCAGATTAAATAAAATTACATTCTGAAGTATATAAATAAATTGCAAGTCAAATATAGAAAAATACCTATTTTAATTCTTATAGATGGCAGCACCAAATTTTTAAATTGTACTTCATATTTTAGTGGTGCCATCTTTTGAGTAAATAGCAAAAACTATCCCTAAAATTCATAAAATATTCGAAAAAGTTTTTATTTGAGAATTTGAAATAAATTAAAAAATATTTTTATAAGGTTGCTTCTTATAAATCTATATGATGTTTTTTTACAAAAATAACATGATTCATACGTTATAAAAAGGTATTAAATATATTTTTAATTTTTTAATGACAAAGTCTTTATATTGCATTTATGTAATTTAAAAAAAAAATTAATTTAATTTAATTTATATAATTTTAATAATTCATATATTTTTTTTGCTTTAGTGAATTTTAAAATTATGATTGTTTATTAAAATCACAGGAAAATAATAAAATGGCTACTGTATTTTCATGAGAAATTTTGAAAATAAATTTTGAAAATATGTTAAAAAAAATAATAGATTAAAAATAAATAAATAAAAACCCAACTACTAGTTTATATTATATGTAGAATTCATATAGAATAATAATAACAAATAGAACTTTAATATCAACTGTATCATTGTTTATTTGCTATAAAAAAGAACTAAATAGAATTATTTTGCAGTTTTTGATTAAATTCATTTGTATTGGGAAAATAATAGAAATAAATAAATAAAGGATAATAAATTAATAAATTATTCTCATTGTTGAAGTTTGAAAGTTTTAATCCTATATTCTAATTTTCACATTAAAAAATGCCCTTTTAAAATTAATGTACTAACATTCTATATTAAAATATATATTAACATTCTATATTAAAATATATATCAACATTCTTTATTAAAATATATATTAACATTCTATATTAAAATATATATCAACATTCTATATTAAAATATATCTTAACATTCTATATTAAAATACACTCAAGAGCCAAAACATTATGACCACCTGTCAATAACGAGTTGGCCCACCTTTGGCGCGCAACACAGCTTCAAACCGCCTTCAACCCGCCAGCTTACCACCATTTAATAACAGTTAAATACCACTTCCACCTGATCACGTGCATTCCACGTCATCCAGGCGAGTTCATTGCAAAATGTAGGGGTGGTCATAATGTTTTGGCTCTTGAGTGTATATATTAATGAAGAGAGGTTAAAAATTTTTAAATGTACTTGAGTCCCGATAATACAAGTAATTCAGAACTGTACCTTACTCGAATTACTAAGAACTGAGACCAAGTGGACCTACCCATTAAAAAAATAAGCATAAATTCCCACCTAATAAGAATACACAAATTCAATTTAAAAACACCTTCTCCCAGAATTTCAAATACAAAATTTATTTTAAAAGAATCCGACATTGGTTTTTGTGTAGAATGTCTTTTTCTTTCAACGTCATAATATACAAGTTTTTCAAAAATATAAAAACTTTAAACTTTTGTTATAACTTTTCCAAAATTTAACTTTTGTTAAATTTGTTATAATTTTTTTAAATATTTAACAACTTCTATATTTTTATTATTAATAATATTTATTAATAATATTTATCAATATTTTATTAATAATATTTTAACTTATTTAACCTACAATTATTTAAATGGTTATGTATTCTTGAAAACAATGACACACATAGGAAGACAGAACAGCTGTCTAGCAGCAAAACTAGCAGATACCCTCACATGCAAATCTAAATAAACAAAACTGGGTAGCAGGTGAAAAGGTGAAAATAAAAATTCCCAGGACAGTGAAAAAAGTGCGCAACCGAATCGAATCTATAGCCTTTTTTTCTCACGTGGAGAATTTTGGCTTTTTCATTCCCAGGAAAGAAGAATGTATGTTATTTGACAAATACATAATAACAACCCAACACTCAAATTTGACAGCAGATAAACAATATTGTGAGTAGTTATATTACATACAATTAGTGTTTTGTGCTAATGAGAACAACCTCTCACTCAAATATGATAGCAGATATTCAGTGTCATGGATAATGAGACTCATAAAATTAGCGAATGTCTGTGCAACCTTCACAGGTTGAAATAATTACAGATGGGATATGAACTACACCATGAGTTGTTGCATCGCGAATGGCAAATCTCCGACCTTGGAGTGAAATGCACTTGTGATGAAATTTAATTTTTAATTTTTCATATCTTTGTATAATAATCCAGAGTTCATTATTGATATATATATATATACATACATTTCTTTCCGATATAGGAATGCTCACCGCATGCCTTCTGTAACATTCTATATGTTTCCGCAAAACAAAATTGAATGCAAGCTCTTTGCTCAATCAATGCAAACATTTCAAAAATCGCCGGAATCAGTTTCAGCATCTCAGAAAGCCAAGCGTAACTCAAACACTAATGAATATTTTGACATCAAATTTCACTCAGATGTCAAGGAGAGTGCCAGAAACTTAGAAAAAAAATGAAATTCCATAAGATCCGGGAATTTTAAATTGAAATTGTTCTTACTTTTTGGATACAATAGTTCATGGGGGCAGTTGAAAAATTGATCTGACGAATCGACGCTGTTTAGAGATCGGATTACTCAATGTTTAAAAAAGAATTAAGAATTTTCCAATTCCAATCGATGGTTTAAAAATCAAATAACCTGGCATAGACTAGCGCGCGCAGTGTGATATTTCAAAAAAAAAAAAAAAAAAAATAAATAAATAAATAAAGAGATGAAATTTTTAAGGTAAAACTTTTGTTTCAACTACAGTTAAAAATATATGTACGAATAGTATTTCCAGATTACAGTAAAAATTTCATCGCTTTGCTTCAAACCACTGTAGAATCGTAAAACTTGTGAATAATAGTGAATACTGATCGCCACGCGTCTAGCTTAAAATAACAAACAAATACGCACTGAATTTTTTCAAAGCTATTTCTAACAATGTAAGTTATATATATATATTTGTTGTTTCTTATCCCACTTTGGCTGGCCAAGCCCACGAGCCCATACGTACTCATGATTGAAGGGGAAGGAAGCAGCTTCTGTTGTGATGGAGCACCCGTAGGTAGAAGTCTGACTTTAGCTCCGTGACGCTCTTACAGTCATAGGAGACCGGGACCTAGGCTTAAAGTGGATTCCGAACCACTACAAACATCCATGGGCAACTCCGGGATTCGAACCCGATACCTGTGGTACCGGGTTCGCTAGATCAGAGCGCTAGCCACTCGGCCATCAGACCCCCCATATATATTATATATATATATACATAATTCTATTTACAAAAATATATATATTAAAAATAATATGAATATAAAAAATGAATATAAATTAGATATAAATTAGATATACAAGTGCGGTTCCCTCCAAGGACGGGGAATTTCAGAGTTCTTGAGTCTACAACGAAACTCAAAACACGTGGTCTACGGTAGACCTTAATTATCAGACGGCGTGATACATGAAACCACAAGGGGCTCATTTTGAAAAAGAGGTGAAAACCCGGCCTATTCTGTCACTTCAGAGAAAAAGAGAAAATTGAAACTCTTTGTCGACTTGTCGCAAAACTATCTCCCCTGTTCTTCACCAAAATCTCCTTTTTAGACAATCCTTCAAAAGAAGGAGTCAGCTTCCCGCACTTTTCATCGGAGTAGACATTTCTCAACTTGTGGCCTATCACCCCTCACGATGGAACAACTCATGGTGTAGTACATATTCCATCTGTAATTATTTCGACCTGTGATGGTAGCACAGACATTCGCTAATTTCATGAAGTCTCATTATTACCGAATATCTGCTATCAGATTTGAGTGACGGTTTTTCTCATTGGTACAAAACACTAATTGCATGTAACATAACTATCCACAATATTGCTTGTCTGTGGTTAAATTTGAGTGAGGGTTTATAATATATTTTTCAAATAACATACATTCCTCTCTACTGAAAATGAAATGCCAAAACTCTTCTCGAGAAAAAAAATGCATAAAGTGTGATATTTCAGAAATTTTTATTTCAGAATACAGTTAAAAGTATATGTAGGAATCGTATTTCCAGATTACAGTAAAAATTTCATCGCTTTGCTTCAAACCGCTATTGAATCGTAAAACTTGTGAACAATAGTGAATACTGATCGCCATGTCTAGCTTAAAATAACTAACAAATACGCACTGAATTTTTAAAGCTGTTTCGAACAATGTAGTTTTTGAGGCACATTTGGTTTAATACTGATGCCTTCTGTATTGGAAATGTTTAAGGGCTATTGTTGAAATTTTTATTATTTTTATAGTTTATTTTATTTAGCTTCGTAATATTTGATAATACGAATTCTGAAAAAAAAATATATATGTTGGCAGCTTAAACAATGAAGACTCGAGTTTTCAATATTTATGATGTTTTAAATCTAAATTTCATATTTGTATTGTTTTGTATTTATATATTGCGTCTATTTTCTTATATTTTCTACTATTGAATTATTTCCCCAAAAATATAAAGCGAGCACAGAGATAAAATTTTCAAAAAAATCGCATTTTGTCATTTTCTTAATTTTAAATCTAAATTGGTATAATTTGATGGGTAAAAGTTTAATAAAAGTGTTCTTACATTTTTATTCCAATTTGCATTTTTTTTCCGTTGAACTTAAAAAAAAAAATTAATCATCTGGGCCATTATACAGGTTATACAAATTTAGAATTTAATGTACAAAAACAAAAACGCATAACAGCAATCTTAAACAAACGAAGAAAAAAAAGTATCAATAGATCATATTCAGACAATAAATTATGTTCCTCAGTTATCGTACAAAAAACTGAAAAAAAAAAAAAAAAAAATAAAAATAAAAAAAAAAAAAAAATAATAAAAAAATAAAAAAAATTGAATTCCAAACGATTTTATAAAAAATCACGTGAAAAAATTAAAAAAAAAAAAATCTTGAAATTCAAATGATTTTACTAAATGATGTAAAAGAAAAATAAATAATAATAATAAATAAAGACACAAATTCATTTACATAAATCAATAAGAATAGTTAGCTCTTGAAATAAATTTGAACCAATACGAAACGTTGAAAGGGGTCCAGGACATAGCTGGCCACTCTCCCAAAATAATATCCATATCTTTTATGAGTGATACTTTTTCTAGAGAAATCCAAGCGATTTTATAAAATGCACGTAAAGGAAAAAAAAAAAAAAAATGAATAAAAATATATATGATTCCAAACGATATTTTAAAATGACATGAAAGAAATTTAATAAAAAGTGCGAAACATAAATTTAAATACGCCAATAAAAATATCTTTTGAAAGAAATTAAACGAAAATAAAAATAAATAAATAATAAGCATTGAAAATGGTCTAGGAAGACACTGAACTACTCTCACCAAAAAAAAAAAAAAAACATGCATATATTTCATAGGTAAAAACTATAGAATTGACAAATGATTTTATAAAAAAAATACGTAAAAAGAAATTATAAAAAGTAAATAAATAAAAACTAGAGAATTCCAAACAATTTTGTAAAAAAACCATATGAAATTAAAAAAATAAATGAATAAAAACTAGAGAATTCCAAACGATTTTAAAAAAACCATATGAAATTAGAAAAATAAAATGAATAAAAACTTAATTTTGTATAAAAAAATTAGAAAAAAATGAATGAATGAGAATTTTTTGTAAATAAACCAATAAGAAATGTTGAAAGTGGTCCATATGAAATTAGAAAAATAAATGAATTGAAAACTAGAGAATTCCAAACAATTTTGTAAAAAAACCCATCTCTGGCCTACCATATGAAATTAGAAAAAATAAATGAATATCCATATATTTCAAGGGTAAAAAAAAAGACATAATAGTGTAGTTTAAAATGTTATTAAAACGAAAATTATAGGTTTAATTCAGATAATAAAATTATCGTTCGTTATTTAATAGTAAACTGAGAGAAAATATTAAATTATGTTGAACAAACTTAAAACTCTAAAATTAATCATTTTCCAAGTATGAAGTAAATCTTTTGCAAAATAGAGAACGAAAATCTTTCCGCCTTCCAATTAAAACTTTAAATATCAATTTAGGTGACAAACTTAGGTGCCGAAAGTATTAAGCGTAATTTCTTCCAAGTACACAAAAGATTTCAGTTTAACTTTTTTAAAATTATACCTTTATTATTTATTTTGATGTTACATAAGTTAAATTTTCGATACTTGCATATTAGTAATAAACATGATTTGTTTTCTTATGCGCTGTTTTTTTAAGGTTTCTAATTAAATTATAAAAATTTATTGAAAATAACATCATAAAGTGATGGAAAAAAGAATTCAAAATATTTAATTTCTTTTAAAAAGATTATTTTTTTTTTTTGCTTTATTATAATAAATGAATTTAAAAATATAAATATGTGTTATTTATGATATATATTTATTACTATATTATATGCTTTTGCTTTAATACATATGTTTGATGTATATCAATGACGTATTAAAAGCAAATAATTAAATTAAATTTATGTAAAAATGTAAATAAAAATATAATAAATGTAAACAAATGAAGCAGAATTAAAAAAAAATGTATAAAAATACATAATAAAAAATATTTATGTAAAACATTAATTCATGTAAAATTGAATAAAATATTAGTTAAACTTGTATAATATTTTATTCAATTTTACATGAATTTAATTTTTATAAAATTTATGAAAATTGCAATTTTTATAAAATTTATTTTGATCGGAGCAGTATAATTTTATTATTAAAAGGAATTTTTTATAAACAAAAAAATTATTTATAGAATAATAATTGGAAATAATTGCAATTTTCTCTGTTGCAATTATTTACAATCGCGAATGGACTTAATGTAATTGGATGATATTAACAGTTTCTATTATTTAATGTGAATAATTTTTTAGTGATTTCTTTTTTTAAGCGGCATACCGTTTGGAAAAAAAATTAAAAATTGAGAAACACTTGTAATCCATTTGAGAATTGTAATTCAATTGAGTCACTAATTCTTCATTCTTTCTTTTTTTTTTTAAAGTCATAAAAAAAAAAAATTCTCGATTGTTTTGTAAAAAAATGAAATACAGAGAAATATTTGTCATCAATTTGAGAATTTCGATTTATCAAGCGCGAATATGATTATGATTTCTACAATGGAATTGAATTTTATATGACATATAATGAAATTAATACATACATATGATAGAAAAAAAAACTCATATACAAGAAACAAAATAATGAGTAACAAAATAACCTACTTAATACAGCACAACTGTTTAAGCAAAAATGAAAATTGAAACAAAAACAATACACTCTTTATACATCAATTACTTTCCATAATAAACAAAAATCAACAATGAAGAAACAGTAAGTTTCCAGACAAGAAATTCAGGACAGCTTTTAATTTCCATCTTTAGCGGACGAAGCTCAACGAAATAATTGAGAGAGAGAAAGAGTTATTAATTATTCACAAATTCATTCCCACTTAAGCATCGGACTGACACAGAAACATCTCTTCTTAGAATCAAAAATAAAAGAAAATAAATAAAAATTCCAAAAAAAGGAAAAGAGTAATATCCGATCTGTTTCTCAGAGAAATGCAACATCGCAAGACAGCTCTTTTGAGTTAGAGAATGGTGACAGCTGCCATTTCACACATAAATATGTTTGACAGTTTACCGGCTTCGACTTTGTTGAAAAGTGAAGTGAAAGTGAGGTGGAAGGAGTTCCCTGAATAGTTACTACAATAAAGGAAACTAGTTATCTTACTGACTGAGTTTTAATTATGCGATAGTTTTGCTTAGTTAGTCATAACAAAAATGTTTTACTTTAACTATTACTTTAAAATATATTTATTCATTTTTTTTGTTAAAAATATCTTTAATGTAGAGGATTATGGTTTCATTTTTTGTTCAATTTATAAGCTGTTTTATATTCTTCTACGGAAAAACTGAAAATTATTGTATATAAATGGGCATATTATCATAAATGTTAAGTATATTTTTAATAATTATAGATTTAAAGTAAAAATATTTTATTATAATTATAATTTTCTTAAGTTTTTAATCATGTCTTTTCCAAAGTGTGAATAATTAATATAATGTGTTTAAATAATTAGTAATAATAATAATAATTGTTAATAAATAATAATAATAATAATAATTCGTATTAATTATTAATAATATTAAATTATTATTAATGCATATGTCTAAAACTTTTATCTAACATTACATAATATTATTACTAGAAAATTGACATATAATTTTCCTACATTTAGATATAATACATTCTATCCCCCATATGTGAAAAATTTCAAAATATTTTAATAAAACGTATAAACGCAACAATACGTAA
>BPLR01016178.1:0-29886 GCA_021605095.1 Caerostris extrusa | reverse complement strand
ACATTCACCAATTTGAATTAATTAGCGCTGTGTGTGTGTTTAAGGTATTGTTTGTTTAGTTATGTGGGTGTTATTTGTTTATTTCAAATATCCTATATTTTGACTTTATATGCAAATGAATGTAAAAGGGTTTCGTTTTTGTGAGATTGCTTCTTTTAAATTCGAAGTTCTCTAATTTATAGGAAAACTGTAATTGTATTTATAATTTTTCAGAGTATAATATAAATAGATAGCGTTTGAAGTAAATTTGTTTCAAAAACATTAACTTTATAAAGCATGGATGGACAACCCACAGCAAGGTAATAATTAGCAATTAATAATTTCCAAGATGATAAAAAAAATGCTCATCTTTTCACAAATCCTTTTTAATTTTTTTGCAAAACGTTAATTGTTACTTATCTGAAATCCAAATAGAAATTTTTTAACAACAGCACCATATTATATTGAAAGTCAAATGCAAGGAGCTTATTTCAACTTATTTCAAGTGTTCCAAATTATACTGAATTTTTGGCAGACATCTTGAAATTAGCGATTGCTTGTTCGACCTTCGATGGGATAAGGACGACATCATGAGTTGCTGCAAAGTGATTGGGGACAAACCATAGGCTGAGAAAGTGTCCACTCCAATCACAAGTGAGGGAACTTGACCCCCTCCTCCTTTTCTGACGGATTTTCTTAAAGGGAGGTTTCCTGTGAAGGAGAAGAAGGGTGTTCTGAGTCGAGTCAAGAAGAAGTGTTGTCTTTTGACATGCAGTATGCAGTTGACTATGAATTTTTTCTTTTACATATAATATACGCGAACTTATATCTTGATTGATTAAATCCATTCTATAAAACTTTATATCAAACAAATAATGACTAAAACCACAAGCTACAAATTCATGATGAGATCAAGTCAAAGCGTTGGAGAGCTGAAGATCTTTAGTACCCAGCAATCCGCGACGGCATGCTGTCGCCCAGTTCCGACTTCTGACTGTCCATGACTGTCTAGCAGAACATCTCCATCGCATTAAAATATTTTCGAATCCTGGCTGCCCCCTATGTGGTTCAAGTGACCCAATGAACAGAGACCAACCACCTCCAACGATGTGCGGTACTTGACGGCGACTCGGAGACAGCGCTTTACTGGCGTGCGAGAGAACTCTTAAGGCAATGACTTCGGTCATCTGTGCATTTTCTGGACATTTATTCTTTTTGTATTTTTTCCTTGTTATTTTTGTTATTATTTGCTATTTTTTTATTCTTCTTGTACTTGCCTTGCCATTGGAAAAATATATATATATCTTGATTAAATGTATTATTTATGAGATGTCAACAAAAATTTTTAAAAAATAATATTTACTACTATTTTTTGTTTTGTTTTGTTTTGTTTTTAAATGGTAAATTTTAGTATCACGTGTTCAAATGGTCGCAAGATCATCGTGCAAAATTCAATAATTTTTATCCTTTGAATTGAATAAGTTGCAATGGTAACGTGCAGAGTTATCAGGCAGGAGGACTGAGGTTCGAATCAGCTGGCGGCGTTGTTGTAGTCACTGCTTTCAGAAATGAGGAGACACGATGGCGTTTGTGACAACTTATGTAGAATCGATAGTCAGACTGCCTGGCGGATGTTTTTACTGGTTTTCTGTCATACGACACGCAATGCTGGCAGTCGCCCTTAAAAATCTCCCTGGAAGCCGACGTCTTCCTTTTTGTAATCATTGGTGGGTTGTTTGTACTCTACATCACCTATTATCACCTTTCCTTGTAAATTCCTAGGTTCGGATATAAAGAGTGGAAAAAAATGAAAACGTGAATAAAATTCCCTATTAAAAGAATTTTTAAAATCGTTAATTTGATTAATTTAATGAATCGAATTTTATAATTGGGATATCATAAGGGTATAATATTATACATTAATGATTTGTTAATACGAATTATTGAAATGGCTGGCACAGTTTCGTATACATAAATAATTTCTACAATATTACTCATGTTGTTTCTTTTTCAATTCCATCTATTAGCTCACACTCTCCCTATATACACTGAAGTGACAAAAGTCATGGGATACCTCTTAATATCGTGTCGGCCCTCCTTTCGCCCGGCGAAGTGCAGCAACTCGACGTGGCATGGACTCAACAAGTCGTTGGAAGTCTTCTGCAGGAATATTGAGCCATGTTGTCTCGATAGACGTCCATAATTGTGAAAAGCGTTGATGGTGCAGGGATTTTGGGCACGAACAGACCTCTCGATGATGTCCCATAATTGCTCGATGGGATTCATGTCGGGCAATCTAGGTGGTCAGATCATTTGTTGGAATTGTCCAGAATGTTCTTCAAACCAATCGCGAACAGTTGTGGCCCGGTGACATGGCGCATTGTCCTCCATAAAAATCCCATCGTTGTTTGGGTACATGATGTCCATGAATGGCTGCAAGTGATCTCCAAGTAGCTGAACATAAGCATTTCCAGTCAATGTTCGGTCCAGTCGCACCAGAGGACCAAATCCAGGTCATGAAAAAATAGCCCACACCATTGCAGAGCCACCACCAGCTTGAACAGTGCCTTGCAGACAGTTGGGGTCCATGGCTTCGTGGGGTCTGCGCCACACTCGAACCCTACCATCAGCTCTTACCAATTGAAATCGCGACTCATCGGACCAGGCCACGGTTTTCCATTCATCTAGGGACCAACCGATATGCTCACGTGCCCACGAGAGTCGCTGCAAGCGATGTGTTTCTGTCAGTAAAAGGCACTCGAGTCGATCTTCTGCTGGAATAGCCAAGAAAGCCAAATTTTCCGCACAGTTCTAACAGACGTCCCCTTGCACGTCCCACATTGATTTCTGCGGTTATTTGACGCAGTGTTGCTTGTCTGTTAGAATTTACGACTCTTTGCAGACGTCGCCGGTCTCGGTCGTTAAGTGCAGGCGGTCGACCACTGCGCTGTCCATGGTGGGATGTTATGCCTGAAATTTCCCTACTCTCGGCACACTCTTGACACAGTGGATCTGGGAATGTTGAATTCCCCTAACGATTTCCGAAATGGCAAGACCCATGCGTCTAGCTCCAACTAACATTCCGCGTTCAAAGTCTGTTAATTCCCGTCATTGGTCATCATCACGTCAAAACCTCTTCACAGGAATAACTTGAACAGAAATGAAAGCTCTGCGAAAGCACTGCGCATTTATACCTGTTCTACGCGATGCTACTGCCATCTGAAAATTTGCATATTGCTATCCCATGACTTTTGTCACTTCAGTGTATATCTTGTACGAGTTTTCAATCGTTCATAAAATACTTTTTCTTCATCCACTCAAGGTCAAATACATTTTTTGAGCTTGTAGTGGAAGGCACTGGATGTTAATACAGGTTTTTTCAAATGTTAATTCATCCAATAAATTTAATTAATTCATTTTAGATTTTTTTAGATTTAAGTTGCATATATCTACCAATAGATAGCGCCACATAAACTTACAAAAATGAATGAAAATTATTTATAAAGGGACTTTCCGCAATAGAGTGAAATGTAGGAATTGACTTTAAAAATTGTTTTTATATTACTTGTTTTAATGTTTTTTAACATGGAACACATTTTTGTCTAAGCCTGTACCATAGAATGTGTAACAAATTCGTATAATGCCACATTCACTAATAGCTATCATTATGCAGGTTTTGTAGGCTCTTAATACAGGTTGCAGGAAAGTCAGCTTTAATCGTATTCTTGCATCAAGGTTAGCTCATTAAAAATTAATGGAGCACATAATCCTCAATTTCAACTTACGATTTACTCACACATTTCATTCTTGCTGACAATGAGGTTCAATATGATTGCTGTCGAAGGCATTCCCTCTTGTTAATAAGGGGCTTTTTCTGCTCTGTGCTGTTATTAACATGGCTTTGTTATCAGGCTTAAATGTCATTCCAGATTTTGTTGAAAAGGATCCGGGAATTTCTCCCATCACTCATCATAAAATAGCTCCGAGAGAAATTGTGGATGAATTATATTCAACATAATTCTATCTAATTGAATCTGAAGCGATTTTTGATACAATTATTTGATTAACATTGTAAGAAAGTAATAAGTTGAAATACTACATGTTGTAACAAAATTTCTTGGAATTTAAAATCAGAAACATTTATTGAAATAACATAAAATAAAAATAATATGCCAGAAAGTCATTTATAAGTTTCCTTTATCATGGATTATTTGTACAAAGTAATATGAATATTTAAAACAAATAATAATTAATTTTAATTTCGTAAACATCTGTAGACTTCAGACAAAAAACTTTTAAAACGTTTAAGGGATTTATTAATCATTTATCAATGTTATAAATGAATTATGTTAGTAATAAAACATCATATTGAAATCATCGTGAAAACTTAGCATAAAATTAATTTTGGCTGTCTAAGAAGAATGAAGAATTCTTATTTTAGTGAATTGAATTTTAATTTTTATTTTATATGCTATCCCATTTTTAGTTGAAGCTACTCCTATAATTTTTTTAAATTGTGTAAAAACAATTATTCAATTCTTTCTATTAGCTCACACTCTCCCAACTACACTCTCCTACTACTCTCACTACTTTCCCTCGTCTTGTTTAAATTTTCAATCGTTCATAAAATACTTTTTTATTCATTCATTCAAGGTTCACTTTCTTTAGGGAAGCGTTAATGGATTGCCAGACTTAAGTGGATGGATTAAGTGATGTCATTTGTTTCTATCTCGCTTTTATATTTTGTTGATATTTGTTGTCATATCCGATAAATTTATCATTAGAGGAAAAAATATCTTTTTTTTTTTCTGTTGTTATTTCCTGCAATTTTTCAACTATATAAAATCCTCTTTACCCAAACACTTGATAGATACATAGAGAAAGTTTAAATACAAATTTTAAACGGAAAATACAAAATTCAATAACTGACTTTTTGTTGTATTTATATCATTGTGAACTGAATTAAAACATTTCATAATTACTCATTCTCTGCACAACAGAACCAACTGCAACTTTAACTTCATATAAATTTCTGAAAGTTTCAGTCAAATGTAAACCATAATAAGAAAAAAGCTGTTAGATAAATGCGTGCACATTATTTTGCTACGTACTATTATTTTGCTATTCAAGAATATTTTCATGCTTACGATAACAATGACCATACAATTTTGTTATTTTACTATGTTTTTAAATAAAGAACTTTTTCTTTCACTTCCCTTTTCTTCTTCTTCAATAGTTATTATTTTCCGTTTTCACGCTTTTGTTTGATTTTTTTTTCATTGTTTTCACGCTATTCTTTCATCTATAGAACAATACAAATCTGTCCAAGGAGTTTTGTTACTGATAAAAAAATAATTACTAATCCTAAATGCATTAAATGAAATGAAAAAAAAAATTTCTGTTTTGAATTAAAAACATTGCCAAATCTAAAAAAAATAACTTTTTTCACAGAATACTTTGTATTTATTTTTGTTCCTATTGTAAATTTTAATTACTTCTCAATTTAATAATTTACTAATCATAAAAGATAGAATGCATTAAATAAAAAACCAAAAAATCTATGATTTGAATTAACAGCTTTTTCAAATCTAAATAAAGGACTTTTTCTGATTACTTTATGTTTTTAATTTTTTTATAACAAAAGCGATTCGAAAAATTCTAATAGATTATGTATATAAAGGAGAATTGTAATACTTCAATAAGCATTTTTTATTATTTTATTCATTTTCTCGTATCATACTCGTTTCATTCATTGTGTTCCATTAACACTTGTCTCGATTAATTAACGACAAGAGAATATGGAATGGGCATTGCTTTCCGAAGACGTTCTAAAAGGTGGGCTGAAAGGTTCATAGGTTGACAGATAGACGGCACGACTAGTATTAAATCCATATATTTTTAGTTAGCCCTAACCTTCAAAAGACACGTGTATAAATTTGACAGCTGTTGCACTATTAGTATGTGAGTTATAGCATTTTTAGTGAAGCAACTTTTGTTAGTTTGAAAAAATGGATAGAAAGGAATTTCGCGTGTTAATAAAGCATTGCTTTTTGGCGGAAAAAATACTCATTGAAGCCAAGGCTTGGCTTGATAAAACATTATTCGGACTTTTAAGGGTTTTTTTTTTCCTATTGCAGCTGGCAAACACTTAGACACTTGTCTTGGATGCCTTTAAGGCAAGCGCTGCACAGACATTACTCACTTTGCATTACCCAGGGGGCGCGTGTAACTTGAAGATAAGCCGCGGAGGCGGAGTAACGCTCTACGATTCTGTTAGACCGGGGACCTACGGTTTAAAGTGGATTCCGAACCACTACAAACATCCACGGCATCGCCGGGACACTAACCCGAAACCTGTGGTACCGAGCGCCAGAGCGCTAGCCACTCGGCTATCCAGGCTCCGGACTTTTAAGTTGAGTGCTAACTAAAAATCATATGGATTTAATACTAGTAGCGCCACCTATGTGTGTACGAACTTTTCAGCCCACCTGTTAAGTATTCGTCATTGAGTGCCTCTTTTTGAGAGAAAATTCAGAAAACTGCCTGCAAGAAGCGTTTAATACTCGCCTAATAACTATGATTTTACAAAATATCTTTTTTTTTTCTAATTATTGTGCTCTTATTTGTCTTTCACATTTGACCATTTTAATTTCTGCTCTGTAAACTAAACAAAATCATTGTAAATTATTTATACCGTTCAGTAAATGTTTGATGTCTTGCTATAGTGAAATGATTTGAATACCAATCTACCAATACTCTGAGTATTGGTAGATTTTGGATATGATAGAAATCAACAAAATAAAAAATGCAAAAAAAATTTCATAGATTAAGGAAATTAGTTGTCCTTCGTAATCCTGCAATCTTGTACTATTATAAACTATTATAAATATGAATCTCTTGATCTCGTAATGATCAATACAGATCGACTAATGTGAATTATTACTTTTACCTACCTTAAACGTAGGAATTCTGGCTTTATTTATTTACTTATTCAAAAAGCAAATATATAATAGCATATTATATTATTGTGATATTATATAGATGTTACTTAATTTTTGCAATTTTTCTTCTTCATAGGCGCAACAACCCCATGATCGGCCCAGGCAGTCTGCCTCACTACCAGCTTTCGAGACAGATGTTTCTTTTTGCTGGTTAGGTCTCAGCCCTGTGTCCAACGCTATGCAGTAAAAATTGTGGCCAGATGGCCAATTGCCTAGCTCTCTGTTCTTTGGTAACACAAGCTTCAGGTTCGAAACCTTGTGGGGGCAAGGATGATTGTTAGTGGCTCGGTCCACTTTAAACTGTAGTCTCCTCTCGGTCTGGTAGCTCTCGTGTGCACAAGATAACGTAGTGCGACAAACCAAACCAAACCTACAGTAATATTAGACAAGGACCTACAGTTTAAATTGGAATCCGAACCATTACAAGCACTTATGGCACCATGCCGGGCTCGAACCCGAGGCTCGACAAAGGGTAATAATCTGGCACAGTGCCAGATTATTGCAATTAGTCATGGTGATTTCTTCATTAACTTGAATTTGGGTTTCAGTTCATTTGTGTAACTGATAAAAAATTCTGTTTTGTTTTATATTATTATAATTTTAAAAATTTAAAATTATTAAAAAATACTTATAACAAGCATATTGATATTCAGAACTGGTTTACTATTACAAATTATCTAGTAGTAAGTCGTGCTTAACATGTCAAATGCATTAAATAATGTCTCTATGCAATATAAATTCCCTCTATTTTAAAATAAGCGAGATAATGAATTTATTTTCGTACTATATTGTTTAATGAGAGGGTTTTTAAAATATTTTGAGCTTAATTTTTTTTTTCCGGCTTAAAAATGCCATAATTGACGCTATAGTGACAAAGTAAATGAAAAGAAAGTTAGGTCTTTTAAAAGTCTTTTAGAAAGTCTAAAAAAGGAGAATAAACGCCTACTGATTCGCAAATGTTTAGCTGGATATTTTTTCTGCTGGCAAACCACAAAAGTGCTTGATATTTAAAGAGGATGCTTAAAATAGGTACAAGATATATATATACAAATAACAAAAGTTGTGCTTATGAAATTTCTTCAGACAGCAAAGAGTTACATATAATCCTACATGTAGTAAAATATCGCCAAATGATAATATAATTAGCCTAAAGCGTGCAAAGATGACAAACCAAACTAAACTAAACCAAATCGAAATACACTGGGGTCCAAAAGTTAAGCATAATCAAATGCGAAAAACATGTCGACTACGTCCTGCGGGAAACACCTGAGCATGTCGGAACGTAGAGAAACCGATTCACGCAGCATAGGCAGTTCAGACAAGTTTCGTGCAACTGCTGTGCGAAGGAACGTTGTTAACCATCAAACTAGGTGAATGATGGCACAAAGACGCCAATTGACATGTTTGCGAAAGGAATAATCGTTGGAATGCTGGAATCGGACGATCACAAACCGAAGTGTCTCGAATTTTGAATGTGGACTAGTCTGTGATCTCAAGACTGTAGCAGAAATTTCAAATAACGGGAGATGTTACTCCGACAACTAGTATCAGGTCGACTAAGAGTCACAAACCCTAGCCAAGACCGATATCTGGTAATGAAGTGCGCGACGTCAGAGGGGGAGTACTGCCAGAGGCACTGGGTTCGGCGCTCACAGTCGCCCCAGGAATACGAATTTAGAGACAAACCGTTTACAGGAGACTCAATCATGCCGGGCCTCGTATGCCAGAAGACCAGCAGTTTGTATTCCTTCTACGTCTGCGCATAAACGCGCTCGTTTGAACTGGAGTTTGAAACATCAACATTGAGTGTGGGCCAATCTGATGTTCAGTGACGAGTCCCGGTTTAGTCTGAGTAGTGATTCTCGTCGGGTAACGATATGTAGAGAACGTGGAGCACGTTTTGAACCAAAAACATAACGGAAGGACATCATTTTCTTCCATCAAGGGGAGTAATGGTATGGGCAGGCATCATGATGGACGGACGCACAGACCTCCATTTCTTTGGACACGGGTCTGTGACTGGTCAAAGATACAGAGACGAAGTTCTTGAGCCTTATGTTTAAACTTGTTTCGAGGTGCTGTCGGTCCTGACTTCATATTAATGGATGATAATGCGCCCTGTCACCGATCGGTGCTGTTTGATGACTTCCTTGAAACGGAAAACAATGTCGTGGCTCGAAACCCCCTGATTTAAATCTATCGAGCATGTATGGATATGCTCGGGAGACAAAATTGCAGCCCTTTCCCACCCACCAAGCTCCGTTACAGAACTGAAGAGAGCTCTCCGAGAAGCTTGGAACCGTTTCAGCCCACAACTCAATCATCATCTCATAGCAAGTATGGTAAATCATCGCTTGTGCAGCGTGCCTGGCTGTCAGAAGTGACCATGACCACCTTATTATACTGTAGCATCAGTATTTTACTTAATGTTTTTCTTTTCATTTTTTTCCTTAAAGTGTGAACTCTTGCTATGCTCAGTTTTCTTTCAAACTGCTACTTTGGATAATAAAATTAATTATTATCGTTCTTTTGATTTGCTTTTCTTATTTTATAACCATTTTACACTCGCACATCACGTTTCCCGCCATTCTAATTTACTGTTCCCTCTTTATTCACATAATTATCAATTATGCTTAACTTTTGGACACCAGTGTATATTAGTGGTTTATGGTTTTCCTTGCCCACAATCGTCACAAGAAAATATTTCATCATCAGTGGCGCAACAAGGGTGAACCAAAGTGAACCAAGACCGTCAATACCAGATAGACCAAGACAAGGTTGACCAACTTATAAAATGGACCTAGGCCACCCTGCCTACTCGCAGATTTTGAGACAGGGGATGTTTTTCTGTTTACGTTGTAGGGTTTTTCAGCGTTACTACCAACGCTCTACAGCCATATTAGACAAGGGACTCCTACTGGGCTAAAAGTGGATTACGAACCACTCCAAATATCCATGGCACAGCCGGAAATGAACCCGAAACCTGTGGCACCGAGCATCAGAACGCTAGTCACTCGGCCATCAGGCCCTAAAAGTGGTTGGCAGTGGAAAAATAAAAAAGATGTTGAAAGTGGGAATATAATGCAGATAAATAAAATGCATTTTTTGGAAATGTTTCTTAAATCTTATTTTTGCATTCCTCTTTAATATGACTGATAAATTTACCTCAATTATCGCAAAGCAGACATATCAATGTTCCGAATGAAAACTCAGAATCAAATCCTTAACAATTAATTTCTTTTAGGGCATTTTACCGCCAGCCAAAAAAAGAATTTTTGCTGTTAATATAAGTATTATTTAAGAAAAAGGAGCAAATAAAAGTGTATTTACCTTCATAGTATCTTGCTAATCAATTCATTTATCGATTTTTGATAAAACATATTTAATAAGTAAACAGAAACCAAAATAAATCTTTTTTTTCCAACTATAGAATTTATTTTATTGAATCTAAAAACTACATTAATAAAAAAAAGTTATAGCGTTTTAAAATATTTCAAAGCAAAACAATCTTAGGAAATATTACAATACTATAAAAGAACTATTTTTCTGTCTATTGCAGACCTAGTGTCCCACTTAAAAATACCAAAAAGCAGCCTATTGAAGATTAGCTGAAGGAATAACGGATTTCAGGACAGGATTGAAAGGATTACATTTGAAACGGAAGAAACCAGAGAAAGCCATAACTGTATTATGTTTCGGAGATTTTCGAAATCGTATTTCGTATCAATTCTCTTGTGTAAAAGATGGGATTTCTTAAACTAACATGGGCTAGTTCAAATATAATCCTTTAGAAATAACTGTTGATTTATTTATATTTCAAACAACTGGGTCGAGATATCCTATTACACTATTGAATTTATTTTATGGCAGGAATTTTTTAATAGATGTGAGATACTACTACTACTACACCACACCATATCACAACACTGTGTCTAGAACTGAATTGTCCTTTTACAGTTTGGAAATGATGTGGGTGAGAAGAAGTCTGATTATGCTGTGTGATGCTCTACGGTCATAGGAGACCTGAGTACCACTGAATATACTATAATTATGTCTTATAAGTAGTGAATAAAACGAATTAAGAAAAGTTAAGAATTCACCCTGTTTTATATTTACTAACATAAATTATCTAAAGTTATTACATAATTATGTAATAACATTTAATTCCGTATTGTGTGTGACAATAATCACGAGCAAAATAGAAATGTGTGTTAAATGATGACATTTTACTGTCGGCTTTGTCTGATAATTAATGAGGAAAATAGCTTTTGTATACAACAAATAAGTTGTTTCAATGCAATTTCAATGCAATGTAGACAACCACATCTGGACCAAGTCCAAGAGCCCATGTGGTCTCATGGAAAGAGAATGGGGGACATCTTCTGTTGTAATAGAGTACGCGTACTTAGAAAACCAGGCTTGGCTTTGTGTCGCTGACTTTTTGCTGTGTAGGATGCCCACCCTAGGCTCTACAATCAAATTATTCCGGGACCTACGGCTTAAAGGGGATTCGAACCACTACAAACCTACACTACCTAGATTAAAACCCGAAATCTGTGGTACCAAGCGCTACAGTATCAGTACTACTACTACACCACACCACATCACTGTGCCTTAGAGTTGAGTTGCCCTTTTTTACAGTTTGGGAATAATGTGGGTGAGAAGAAAACTGATTGGGCTATGTGACGCTCTATGGTGATAGGAGACAAGGACCTACAGCTTAAAGTGGATTCCGAACAACTATAGGTTCGCTGCACAACCGGGATTCAGCCCGAAACCTGTCGTACCGATCGCCAGAGTGTTAGCCACTCTGCCATCAGGCCCCCTGGTGCTAGATACTACTACTACTACACCACACCACATCACTGTGCCTAGAGCTGAGTTGCCCCTATACAGTTTGGGAATGATGCGGGTGAAAGGAAAGGACGCACGATGGAGGCGGGAAAATTTTGTATAATTCACTTTTGGAGGTACAGAAGCTGAACAATGGGGAAAATTCATACAAGAACTGAACTAAATGTCAAAAATTTAAAAAATTGAAGAAGAATTAATATGAAATGCGAAAAATATAAAAACGTGAGGTAAGAGATTTTAGAGACAAAAATTAAAAGCAATATGATACAATAAACACTACATATGAGATTATACAAATCAGAGAGCTGAAGGAATATTCATCAAATCAATTATTATAGAATTTAGAAAATCTTAATAAACTAATAAATAAATCGACACAAGCATAAATTGTTTTTGTAAAACAAATTACTTAAATATGCAAACATTGTACTGTTATGTTACCTGAAATATATACACAAGAAAAGATTATTTTATAAAGTTATTTACTTTACATGATTCACAATAATAAATTATTTTAACAGCGAATTACCTTGATATTATAACACAGTATATGCAAACACTTAGATTATTTAAAAGAAATATTACTTAAAATATACACGCAAAAAAAAAAAAATATATATATATATATATATATATATATATATATACACTTAAATCTTTGTGAGAAGCAAAACTATAAGTATATACACATGATTAGTAAAGTCAATTGTTTTATAAAGCAGGATTACTCTGTTTATAAATACATTCACACACGCACAGAGTAAGAAAAATATATATATGTAAAAAAAGGAAGTATGTTACTAAAGATTGTTTAAAAATTTGTGTACAAAATATTGTTTGACACTTAGTCCGATAAGTAAGATTTGATTTTCATCACATATACTGTGAAAATCGCTATCGAATCAATAATCTCTGAAAGCAGAGATTGCATCACATTTTAACTGTATATTTGAACCTGGCCATCCTACACAGCACCTGAAACTTCCACATTAAGAAAATAAAGTAAAACTCCGTATCACATTATTTAAGTTTTATTATGAGCCTACAAATAATTCTATTAATTACCATAAAAAAATTTAACTTTGCATTTGACCTAAATTTATTCGGAATTGTAGGACAGATAAGTTATAAATTCATATTTACCAGAAAGGATTACAAAAAAGAAAACGAGTATGCATGCCAAGAACTGACTTTAAGTAAAGAGTTCCTATTTCTGTTAAATGTAAGAAAATCATGGGAAGTACTACAGGCATCTAAATCGGTGCCAAAGATTTTGGTTTCGAGTCCATGGCTAATTGTAGTGACTCGGAATCCACTGTAAGAAGTACTACGCTCTATAGTCTAATATGTAGACTGTAGAGTGTTGGACATAGGGATGACAACCTTACCCCTAAAAGAAACATCTCCTGTCTAGAAATCTGCCAGTGGGTAGACGGCCTTGGCCCATCATGGAGCTGTTGCTCCAATGAAGAAGATTGATTTGGTTTATCGCTCTATTAACATTTTTGCAAACTTTATGCTAATTAAACCAGGACTTGAGTTTAACGTGGATTCCGAACCACTAACAATCATCAATGCCACCGCCAGTATTTGAACCTGAAGCCTGGGATACCAAAGGCTAGACCAGTAGCCAATTGTCCACTTAATAAAGAAGAAGAAGATAATTAAGTTTACATGAATCTAAACTTAAACCTTTTCTCCCCGATGATGACCGTCTTATGTCCTAAAAGGGTACATGTAATTTAGCATACCAGCGGATAGTGTTTAAATTTTAGCTGAAAGCATGATATATAATAGTTACTTTCAAAAACTATTGGTTTGGTGGTGATTGTGATAGCCTATATGAGCGTTTCACACTGACAGTCGGAGTGTTTCGGTTTTTCTTTTTTAAATGGCATACAAATGTGGGGAGCACTTACCAGACGCATGGTATACTGCTTGAAAAACAAGATCACTCATATAAAAATAAGAATACTAAATGCAACACTTTAGTCGATCGGATAAGGATACACAAAACATAAAGAAGAACTAAAAAATGGTACTGTGAAGATAAAAAACGGGTCTCACTCTTCGCGATCTTGTATCTCTCGCAGATGACTCTGAGCACCCTGCCGTAGCAGTAGACGATGACGCAGAGGGGCCCGCCGTAGAGCACGAACAGGCAGAACAGGTTGTAGCAGATCTTCTGGTACTCGGCCTCGAAGGAGTGGAAGCTCACGCACTGCTTGAAGTCCTTCTGCACCGGATGGCTCTCCACGTGGAAGATGAAGACCTGGAGACAGAGAAAATGATCGCTAATTCTATAGTGTCTAATGCAAAAGTAGCATATTTACTCTAATGAAACTCTCTTCAAATTATTATAATATATCTTAAATTTTATTTTAAATATTTTCTGTTATTATTTACGATTTGGTCTTAACTGTGATTATGTGATTCCTGGGGTTTTTGAAATCGCATTACGAATCAACTCTCGTGTGGGAAAAGATGGAAGTTTCCTAAAATAGCATTAATTGGATTCAAATCTCTCCCTGTAAAAATAATAGTTGATATATTTAAATTTCATGAAAACTAAGTCAAAATAGGGGCTATTGGCCCTATAGGCAAATGGGGCTCTGGAATTTGCTTTAAAATTTAATTAGTACGATCAGATCTTAAATACAAGATTTTTATTTCCCTTGATATTCTCTTTTCGGTTTCTTATTTTACTAAAGCTTGTTCTCATGGCGGGCCTGTTAGAGTAGCAGAATTGTAGTCAATGCAATTCTTAAAAGGCGACTAAAATGGGTATGCCGTGCCAGGGGTATAACCGGGTGGGTTAAAGTCTAAGTTATTCATTTGGATGTATCGTGTACCGGAAGGGGGCAAGGATGCAAAAGAAGCTTCACTTTTTGCCTTTTATCATGACTCGTCATTTTAAGACATGTTCGTGGACTTGGTCTAGATCTTAAGTGGGATAAGAAACAACACTAAAGATTGGGGATGAAAATTAATCGCCATAAATGCAGGGTCCTTTAAATTTGCCTACACTATTACGTAAATTGACGATGCAAAGTTGCACCAGAGCATTCTCGAATAAGTTTGTATAATTGATTTGAAAACACAAATCTGATAAAAGAAAATGTCACCTTATTTTATAGAAATCAAATTTGAATGGCAAATTATGTTTATACTTGCGCCGCAAGGTTTAAAAAAAAAACAAAAGACAGCCAGTCAATAATTCTGAGGAAACTTTACAACCTTTTTTTTTGTTCAAAAAGAACGTTAATCACGATAAAGTGTAGACACTACTAAAATGTTGCTACATGTCAAGAACTTTGTTTGTTTAATGAAGGTATACATAAGTCAGTGTTGTTGCTGATTTTATTAAGCAGCTTGAATCTAACAATCACTTACTACCTTTACATAATTATAATATCTGGCATAATTATATAATAATATCTATTTAGTTTTAATAGTATCTATTTCATTTCTTTATCTAGCATAATTATAATATCTATTTAATGAAAGGTATGTATAAGTCAATGTCTTTTGCTGCTGCTATTAAATGGCTGGAATCTCGCAATCAGTTGGATTATTTGGAATTCGCTACCTTTACATAATTATAATATTTGGCTTAACAGAAAGAAAAAGAAAATTGTATCTTCAGCCTAAAAAATCTGTTCCTCAGGAAGTCTTTCATTCCGATTCTAGAGACACCACACCACCTCACTGCGCTTAGGGCTGAGTTGCCCCTTTACAGTTTTTGAATAATGTGGGTGAGAGAGAAGTCTGACGAGGTTCTGTGACGCTCTACGAGACCTACGACTTGAATTGGATTCCGAACCACTACACACCCCATTGCACAGCCGGCCTAGAACCCGAAAACTGTGGCATCGAGGGCCAGACCGCTAGACACTCGGACATTTAGGCTCCATTCTAGAGCCTATGGAAACATATACTCTAGATTCAGAAGCAGAAATGAAAGAGGCTTCTCAAGAAACCAGGAGTAAGAAAGCAATAAACATATTAGATGGCCATTTGTTCAAATCCATATATATTTTTGGTTTAACAAGCAAATTCTTTCGATTTTCTCAATGCTTTTAAGTTGTGAAAGCCGAAAAAACTTTCTTGACAAATCAATATTACTCAGGATGAAATAGACGACTTAATACGTGTAAAGCATCGGCCTATATTAGACCTATAACTGCTTCAAAAGAGAGCCACTTTCAGGTTCATGGGGATATTTTCATTTTTATTTACAAACATTATATATATATATACAAATGCAGAAAAAGAAATTAATTTAAAATGTTCAATTGACGACAAAAGAAAAAAAAAAAAAGGAAGGAAGGCTTCTCCTCTTTTTGTAAGGGGTTTTTTGCATCTTGGATTATTATAATTTCTTATTTACAAATATGAAATTTAAATATTTAAATTTGAATCCCAAATGCACGATTAAATCACAAATATAGTTCACTTCAAGGTCGAATATTTTCACTGTTCTCGACTCTACGTCTACTCTTATTGCCTGTTCTGCGGCAGACCTTAATTATCACACGGGTGATACACGAAACCACAAGGGGCTCACTTAAGAAACAGACGGTATCTCTAGCCTATTCAGTCACTTCAGAAAAAAGAATTGGTATTGGAAACACTTCTGGTTGACTCGTAGCAAAACTCTTCCCCCTTTTTCACCAAAAATCTCCCTTTTAAGACGAGATGTCAAAAAAGGAGGTCAGCTTCCCTCACTTTTCATTTGAGTAGACATTTCTCAGCTCGTGGTCTATTACCCATCACGATAATACAACTCATGGTATTAGTTCATATTCAATCTGTAGTTGTTTCAACCTTTGAATGTCGCCGAAAAATTCGCTAATTTCTGAGTCTCATTATTCATGATACCGAATATCTGCTGTCAGATTAGAGTGACAGGTTGTTCTTATTAGTACAAAACACTAAATTCGGGTGATAAAGCTACCCACAATGTTGCTTGCCTGCTATCAAATTTGAGTGAATTGGTTATTATATACTTGTCAAATAACATGGAAATGAAATGACAATGTTACAGTAGGGCAGTAATACAGACACAGTAGGCAGTACAGTAAGGTAGGGGCCTATTTATGCCTTAGGGCTGCAAGATAAAACTTAACAACTTTGATGTTGACTTCATAATATTAGTTTACTGCAAAAAAGATGAGAAGCCTTCCTTCCTTTTTTTTTCTTTTGTCGTCAATTGAACATTTTAAATTAATTTCCGATATACTGTGACTTTAAAGGTTAACGGAAGAGATACATCAAAAATATACTTCACATAAATGAGAGTTTATGTTAAGTCAACAATGATATATTTGAAAACAATTATGTTTTACTACATAAACATACCTCTTGTTTACGCTGATTATAAAAAAAAATTCTAACGTCTTTCAAAATTAAGTCTACTACAATACTAAATTAAATTACTCTATGCCACATTTAATAAGGGGCAGGCATTTTTGTATGATAGTTTTTGTGAGTAGAAAATAACATGAAATATGATGCCCACCTTATGTTAGTAGATGAGAGCAAAACATGTTTACTTGCTCACCCACATTAAATTTGAACTTGCAAAATAATTTGATTTATGTTGATGATTTTTGCTGTTTCGGAGATATATTTCCAGCCTGACTGAGGGCAAAATAAAAAAAGAAGATATTTTATCAGACTTCAAAGGGAACAACTGAATTCTGAGAAACATATACATTTAAATGTCTGAAACAAAAGTTTCCTAATTGAGATGGAAGTGGGGGAGGTGCTACCATTTTTTCCATTTAGCGCATCGTTTAATATTAATTGAGAGTGCTGTACAAACTCAATTAGGAAAACATGAAAGCCAATTAGTCACGAACGGAATCAATGAGGTTGTAAATTAAATAAAAGCTTCTGAAATAGACTTCATAAGTATACTTAGAGTTCGACAACTTGAAGTAGCTTCGTCTTTTACGCCAGATAAAAATTGTTGCATGTGATTGACTAATTAAACTCCAAATCCATACCTTTTCCTTAATAAACTAGTTAATTTCTTATGAAAATATATAAAGTTCCTAAGCAACTTGAGTTGCAACGATATAATATAGATATTAAAAAAAAAACATATTTCTTAAATAATCTTACTACTTTCTTAGCTGAATAGTTACTTTTTCAAAAAAAAAAAGTAGTATTCAATGTTATTTTAATAAAGGCCTGAATGAGTGGCTAGCGCTCTGGCGCTCGGTACCCCGATTTCGGGTTCGTGCCCCGGAGGTGCCATGGGTGTTTGTAGTGGTTCGGAATCCATTTTAAACCGTAGGTCCCGGTCGTAGAGCGTTGCGGGGGCATTGTTACTCCGCGTCCGTATCTTCAAGTTACACGCTCCCCCTGGGTAATGCAAAGTGAGTAACGTCTGTGCAGCGCTTACCTTAAGGCATCCAAAGCCAGGCTGTCTGTGTTTGCCAGCTGCATTAGAACAAAAATGTTATTTAAATAAAAGTTGTAAATATTTTAATCAAAATTTAACAAACATTCTTTATTTTAATTAATAATTAAAAATAAAATTTGAGTGATGTTCTTCTTAGCGGTTAATTTAGTTTAGTTCTCAATGAACGATGCAAAATAATAAAATCTCGGTGAATGATTTTAAGCATACACGCATATATAGAGAGAGATAGAGAAACAGGTAGATATAAAATAGTGGTGCAGCTAAAATTTTTTTGTATTTGTTTTTTATGAACTTGATATCGATTATAATGAGTATGATTTGACTGAGTAGGAATTTGATATAATGAGTATGATTTGATAGAGTATTAGTTTGATATAACTAGCTTAAATACTAAGCATGAGTTTCTATAAAATGAAGAGGCAGTTCAGTTCGGTAAAGGATGTTCAGTTTACTGGACATAAAGTGGAGTTTATTGCTGTTCTTCGTCAACGTGCTGGAAAACACTCTGCTCACAGTGTTATGGAGATGAGTGATGGTCATTTAATGTAGCGGTATGAGGGATTGTTTGCGTGACACATCTACCAGATGACGAAATAACTCGTCTAAATGCAGTTAATTATCAATTGGAGCCAACGGCCATACCTTGCTGAATATACCGGTTCTCGTTAGATCACCGAAGTCAAGCATCATTGGGCGAGGTCAGTACTTGGGTGGGCGACCACCTGGGAACACCGCGTGCCGTTGGCATTCACACATTTGGGACCTGAATGGCTGAGTGTCTAGCGCTCGGTGCCACAGGTTTCGGGTTCGAATCCGGCGGTGCCCATGGATGTTTGTAGTGGTTCGGAATCCACTTTAAGCCGTAGGTCCCGGTCTCCTATGAGTGTAAGAGCGCCACGGAGCCAGAGTCAGACTTCTACCTACGGGTGCTCCATCACAACAGAAACTGCTTCCTTCCCCTTCAATTATGAGTACGCATGGGCTCGTGGGCTTGGCCAGCCAAGTAGGATAAGAAACAACAACAAACACTATCAATTGGTTTCAATTTGTTCGGATTCAGGTACAGAGAGCGAAATCATTGAAGGGAAAAATCTCTGAGTAGAAAGGGACATTCAATCACTAACGAACACATTCAAAAACTTTCTAATAAACGAATGGATCCTCCTTATCCTTTTTATATTAAATTGAGGAACTAAATAACGATAAAAAGTGCTTTGATGAATCTTAATGTATTTTCTTATAGGTGGTATATGCATTTTTGAATTTATAACTCATATATTTTTATATATTGAATAGTATACTTTTTGCATTTTAAAATATGGTACTATTGGAACTTAATATTATTTTATAGTATTTTCAAACAATATTTATTTTATTTTTTATTATTGCTATTTTCCTTTGTTAATTTATCTGTATATCATATTATCTGTGTGATTTTTGTGTGTGTGTGTTTCAAAGTGCCTGAGACTAGTGACATTCAGAATAGCCAAATCTGTGGGATCTGTCTGACTATTGATCCAATGAGCAGACGGTGGCACATGAATCTTAAGTTTTAATTAAAGGTCACGTGCAATTTGCTAACGCAATTTGAATTTGGACGAGAGAACGACGTGGACAGACTGACGTTAAAAAGAAAATGACGCTCTTACTGATGCTTAATTATATATTTTTAATAATATTGGTATTTAATTATATATTTTAAATAATACTGATGCTTAATTATAAATTTTAAATGCTTATACAGTGGATAAAAAAGTATTGGCAATTGCCTATAAATGATCATATTTGCTAACAAAGTATGTTTACAAATTTTATTTTAACATAGCGATTACAGAAGGAGAAAAGACAAACAAATATAACGAAATTTTCATTTAAATATTTTTTTAGTCAAAATCTATGAGAAAATCAAAATTTACATGATAAAAAAAGGATTGGCAAAATTATGAAATTGACAAAATTATGAGCGAAAACAAAATCAGTATATGTTTAGTACTTTGTATGCATACCTTCTGCATCTAAAACAGCTTGTAATCTATTTCTCATAGAGGAAACTAAGGTCTTTGTTGTACTGTTGGGAATTTTGTGCCACTCTTGCAAGAGTAAACGTTTGAGTCGTCTTTACTTGAAATTTTATGTTTCTTGATTTCTAGATCCAGCAGGTGCCATAAATTTTCAATTGGATTGATGTCAGGCGATTGAGGTGGGGTTTTTAATTGGCGAGAAGCATTGTAGAGTAACCATTCACGGGTGAGATTAGCTGTATGCTTGGGGTCATTGTCTTGTTGAAAAACGAATGTGTTCCCAAGCCAAGATTTTGGCACTGATTTTTAAGTTAAGGCGCAAAATGTCAATGTATGTACGTGCTGTCATAATACCATCAATAAAATTGCAGGTTGCCAATTCCATTAACTGCCATACAGCCCCAAACTAAGACGCTGCTTCCACCATGTTTTACAGTAGCAGTTAAATGTTGCTTTTCCAATTCAATATTTGGCCTCCTCCACACATATCGTCGTCCATCACTGCCGAAATATTAAGCTTTGATTAGTCGGAAAAAATAACTGTGTTCCAAAACTCTTCAAGATATAAATCAGCGTGGGATTTTTGCGAAATCTGACCTCTTTCTCCTATTTATTTCCGAGATGAATGGTTTCTTTCTAGCTGCCCTTCCGTAGTAACTTCTCTCGTGTAAAATATTCCGTACAGTCTGTACGCTGAAAGTCTTTTGCGAAGTGAAAGCAACATCTCTAGCTATCTGGGGGTGCACTTATTTTAGGGTTTTTCTAAACCTTGTTAATAATGGCACGTTCTTCTCTTGTAGAAAATATTCAAGGTCGTCCCACTTCTAGTCTTATTTTCCGTTGATCCTGTTTCCTTGAACTTTTAAAAACACTTCTGACAGTAACAAACTTATATTGAACTGCACTCCTATAGCACAATAAGTTAAACCTTCATTTCTGAGCCTAATAATCGTGTTTTTAACACTAACGTCCAACTCCTTCGATCATTTTACTTTCATTTTACTGCAGTAATCAAGCAAATAATGCATGGACACTTTTGGAGTAGTTTTGCAGACTTTATACCGGTAGAGTTTCTTATCAGTCGAAACACGGGACTTCAATATAACAAAATTTGCATAGCAATTAAAACTTTTTGCGTTTTTTGAAATACATGTTTTTGAAAGAAAAAAAAATCGTAGAAAATGCAAATTAAAATAAAATTTTTACTATTTTTATATATCTAAGATGTCTTGTATTTAATTACGACAACTAAAATTGCATAACATTTTATTTATTTGTCAATATGAATAAATTAAGGCAATTGCCAATACTTTTACCCACTGTAAATATTTGTACAAAAGTCCATTAAATATGCTGAAAAGGAACAGCCCAATTTTATCCTTTAAAAATAAATGCCTCTACCCCCCGAAAATTCGAACCACACCATTCAACAGAGTTTGATTCAATATATATATATTGAACTAAACTCTGCTGAATGTTATTTCTACCACTGTCTAAAAGCATTTTTTTTTTTGTTGTTAGCTTGTTTTCTGAGATCTCGTTTGAAAATGCATTTGTGTGTTTAATGCCCTGAAAAGGATTATTAATTAAAAAGGATGAATAGAAAATATTATGATTTTTTATTGTTTAATTTTTTTTTTTATAGAAAGCGAATATCTCTATATATATAACGTAAATATAAATATGTTATAATATATATATATATATATCTTGATTCATATAAATTTAAAAGAACTAAAGAAAGACTTTCTCAAATGTAACTATACTTATATTTATAAACTGATATATAACCATGTGCATAAAAAATAACTGTGCAAATAGAAGTGTAAAGTAAACTTATTCTATTTACTTTAAAAATCTAATTTAAAAATAGGAAATTCGTAAAAGATCCGCTTATTTTTAACTATAATTATATTTAAAAGCACCTTTCTATATACCTTAAAAGCACCTTAAAAATTTGTTGCCTTAAAAAATTTGGAAAGAGACTTTTTAACGTTCTGCTTAAATTTATTTCAAATTCAGCGTATTTTCAACCAATGAGATCTTTCGAATAAGATATTTTGATGAAATTCTATAAAATGTGTATTTTGTAAATAAAAGTATTACATTTGTTTTTAACATTTCAAATTGTAAAGTATTTTTTTTTTTATTTTGTGGGGGAAGGGGGATAAATAGTAAAGATATTTTTATGGCAATAATATTTTGACTATCAAAAATAATGTTGTTTACAGGAAGAGTGAATTTATATTTAATACAACAAATACAGAAATCCAATAACAGACTTCATTTATTTTTTTGTTCTTCTTAAGCCCTTTATTCCAGTACGTTAGATTCCTGGAAACAAAACATTTTTATTTTGAATGGAAACTTTTTAGAGATAACCTGTTTACGCTGACACATTTCATAAACATCAACTTATTTTCTTGTGAGGTACCAAACACCCACCTATGAAAAGTTAAGTAAATGCTGCTTTAAAACAGAGGTGAGTGTACTTTAGAAACAAAAAATATATTCTATCACATTTCTTGAACTATTACTTTAGAATCTGGGTTTTAAGTATTCAGAAAATGAAAAATATAATCTCCAAAGTGTTCGTTGCATCGTCTTTTGAAGAGATTTCCATGCCTGAGATAGCACCATTTTGAGTCAGTATAATAAATGTTTGAATTTTAAGAAGTGCCCGGAAAAGTTGCAGTATCTTACTAACGAATCAAGTTACTGAAACATGTGAGTTTTAAAGATTACAGAAATAGTCACTGGAAAGTAAAAAAAATTTGTTTAGATAAAGAATGATGTCCAAAAACAAGACTGCGATTAGTTATTAGAAATTTAAGTCATGAGACCTAATCTGACGTGTTATGTTTCTCCAGTGAAAATCGAAATCACTATGTCCAGAACTTTAAGCTCTCTTAAATGTGTATAGATTACCACCCTCCTCCTCCCCCCTCCAAAAAATAGTTAATCCTTGATAATTAAAAATCAATGTATTATAACACTGTAGAATCAAATGTTTTGAAAATATTATGGCACCTTCATGAGATTTTCAGAAAAATATTCACTTGGGGACTCTTTACAAATTGAAAATTTTTTGTATTAATTATGAAAATTCTGTTATAAGTTCGAAAAAAAAATGAAAATTCATTCAAAAGGACATAATTAAATTAGTTTGTAGTCATCGGAAAGGAAAGTAAATTATTTGTGCAGATAAACAATGATGTTTCAAATAAGAGTACGATTAATCATTAAAGAGAAATTTAAGTGATGAGACTTAAATTGAGTGATAAGTTAAGAGTGATGAGACTTAAATTGAGTGATAAAGTTAAGAGTGATGAGACTTAAATTGAGTGATAAAGTTAAGAGTGGCACTCTTTAAATCAAATAAACAAATTATCTCAAATCTGAAATTTTTATTTAAACTCTTTCACATAAAAGTACAACAAAATTAGTTGAAAACGCTAATTGGAAACTAAAACGGCCCCTTATAAAATCTATTGAAGTGAAACTTCTATTTTCGCCTACCAGGGGGGCTGTTGCGCCGTTGAAGAAGAAGAAACTTTATTAAATATTTTCAGAAAATTGAAGGTAAACAACTACCTCCTTATCTCCTAGATCCGATTACCAAATTTTACAGTCCCTTATATGTACAGCGCAACAAAAATAAGCGACTATTTGCGTGTTTAAGAAATATTTGTGTGCTGCGCAATAATATAATCTCGTTGGAAACTTTAACCATCAATTTGCCTAACTCTGAAAAACTTCTAAAAATTTAATTTACCTTGTTTACATGAATCCTATTTCATCATATGCCAGTCCCGCCAGCAGCAAACCATCAAAACATACATTAGTATAATTAAAAAGCTTCAAATTCAAAATACTTTCAAGGCAGTTGATGCAGTCTGGCTCTCTCATAACATCCCCACTACTGTCTTAAAAAATACTGAAAATTAAATAGTTTATGAACAAACTGATTCCTGATTATTACATCTCCGAAATCAATTAATAAATTGCTTCCGCAACATGATTCCGTTTATTCTGTTGTACTGAAAAACATGAACCCTTTGTTTACCAAATGTCACATCTCCTGAATGCAGTCGTTGGATTTCCTCATATCTGCACTGGATACTGTTACGCGATGTACTGTGTTTATCTAAAATGAGGCTCCTAGCATTGCTTTTCGTAATTCTTCTGCTTATTTTCCTTTCCTTTGTAAATCTACAAGATTAACAAGAGTTCCAATTGCATTCAAATAAATATAAAATCAAAATAGGCTCTTAGCGTTGCCTTTCCTAATTCTTCTTATTTTCCTTCGCGTTCACTTTGTAATTTACAAGATAGACAAAAAATTGGCATTTAATTTATATTTGTTTGAAAATTTATGTTTTATATTCATATTATAATTTATATTTATATTATATTTATTTGAAAAATTATATTTTATATTCATATTATAATTTATATTTATATTATAATTTATATTTTATATTTATATTATAATTTATTTTAAAAATTATGTTTTATATTTATATTATAATTTATTTGAAAAATTTATATTTTATATTTATATTATAATTTATTTGAAAATTTATATTTTATATTTATATTATATTTATTTTTAAAATTATATTTTTATATTTTATATATTATATTTTATATTTATATTATAATTTATATTTATATTATAATTTATTTGAAAATTTATTTTTATATTTATATTATAATTTATATTTATATTATAATTTATTTGAAAATTTATATTTTATATTTATAATATTTATATTTTATATTTTTATATTACAATTTATATTATAATTTTTATTTATATTATATTTATTTTCTTATATTATTTATATATAATATTATAATATAAGAAAATAAAAATAAGCTCTTAGGGCTGCCTGTCAATGCTTCTTATTTCTGTTCACTTTTTAAATCTACAAGATTTACAAAATTGGCATTCAAATATAAATTAAAATGATTAAAAAAGAAAAAGAAAATTGTTAAATGAAATTCACAGTTAGTTTTAATTATTTATCCCATGACTTAATAAGAAGAGGTTGTCATTAAATGATAATACTCTATTATTACTCTATTATTTAAAAGATAAATATTTTATACATTTATAAAAGATACTTTTTCAGATATAAATCAGATGAAAGAAAAATAAACGAAATTAAGAACGATTTTGTAATCAAATTACGAAAAAATTTCTAGAATTTAAATATTTCTAGAACCTTTTTTGCTATTTAGGAAGAACACGTAAATGAAATCAGAAAGATGAAAGATTTGAAAAAGTAATCTCTGTTAATAAATAATTAAATAGTAAGAGTAAATTTTTTATTTACTTCATTCTCCTTTTATCAAATTTAGACTGAGATTTTTTTTTTAAAAAAAATTTTTATTTGTGACTGTTATGGGGTTTATTTTATCGAAATTATTTTTCTGCATTGCCCAATAATTAAGACTTTAGACACAATGATTAGGAATTTTCTGTTTATAAAATATTTCATCGCTTATTTGTAATTGTTATGTAACTTTATTTTAGTTAAATTATTTTTCTGTATTACACTATGATTAGGACTTAATTAAGTAGCAGATTTCTGTAAGCATACAATAATTTCGCATTGTTTATTTTGTAATTGTTATGAGATTAATTTTATCAGGAAATATTCTTTCTGAACCCATATTGTGGGGTTTATTATTAATTTCTGTATGCATACAATATTTCACTCATTCCTTGTATTTTTCAATTTCATTTTATATATTTTTTTTTTATAATTTATTATTATAATAAAAGCAAAAACATTATTATATTATATACTATATGCATTAAAAGACGTATTGCATTTCTGATATATATATATTTTTTGTTCTAATGCAGCTGGCAAACATTTAGACAGCTTGGTCTTGAATGCCTTAAGGCAAGGGCTACACAGACGTACTCACTTTGCTTTACCGGGGCCAGGGCGTAACTTGAAGATAAGCCACGGACGCGGAGTAACAATGTCCCCGCAACACTCTACGATCCTATTAGGACCTACCTAGGTTTAAAGTGGATTCCGAACCACTACAAACATCCATGGCACCATCGGGACTCGCTCGAAACCTGTGCTAACGAGCGCCAGAGAGCTAGCCACTCACGGCCATTCAGGTCCATTTCTGATATATAAGAACATATTAATTATATATTTTTAAATATTTGAAATATTTGTATAGCCGATTAGTGGTACCTTCGCAATGCGTAGACAGACCTCCCACTCGTATTGTTCAGTTGCAGTCGGTGTTTTCAAAAACGAGAAGAATCCTTCGGAATTGCATCAACGTAGCATCGATATTCAGGCTGTCTGGTGGGATGTTTCCAGGGTTTTCTCCCATACGATACGCGTATGTAGTTTAACTACTTTAAAATCTTCTCAGAAAGCACCTATTAATCCGTCGGTGGTCTGTTCGTGATATATATAAATGGAACACGAGACCAACCGATGACAACTAGAATAGCATTTTTCAATACTGAAACTCTGTGAAATGAATGATTTGTTTAACAACAATTTGAATATTTTTAAGCACTAGCGAGAGAATTCAAATATCAAAATGGTTATGATGTGCACATTAGTAAAAGCACATTAAAAGCGTTTTTTAATTCTCTTAGAGCTAGATTCTTGGTCTTCGTCAAAGCAGTAAAGGCTGTCCTTACAATTTCATTATAAAAACATTGATTAAGTATTTGCCATTTAATAACGAACTTCGATAAAAGGGACGAAAGGAATAAAACGACCCAATTAAGTTTAATTTCTTTCTCTTTTCCAAAAAAATCTGTGAAATATAAATAGATGAAGCAAAAATTATTTTTTTACACTGACAATGAGACTAGATATAGTGGTTTTTAAAGCAAAGAAATCTCTGATTTTTTAGGTGAAAATAAAGCCTTCTTTTCCAAAGAAGTAAAAGCAATTACTTGAGATGAAATGGATTCGTTGCGACCTCATGAGATCAGTTGAACTCCAAATTTATACGTTTATCCTTTCATGTCCTTATCACTCCTTCAAATGAATCGTGATTTGTTTTTAAAAATGTAGGTACTTTCGAGTTTTTTAAGAGAACCTCCCCAAATCAATGTATTATTTTTGCTTTGTACTAACTTTAAGTAAAATTCAAGTATTTAATACACTTTTTCTTTCATTTCTCTGCATTATTTTCTATGCATTTCTAAACATCAGTTTCAAGCATCTCATATTTTTAGTAGTAGTTGTCAAACAAACTATCCTATGTACAAATATTATGATCCTATTATATTTTCAAATAAT
Source organism: Caerostris extrusa (assembly GCA_021605095.1). Classification (NCBI taxonomy): domain Eukaryota; kingdom Metazoa; phylum Arthropoda; class Arachnida; order Araneae; family Araneidae; genus Caerostris; species Caerostris extrusa. The sequence goes on along the minus strand of BPLR01016178.1, from coordinate 2,297 downwards.
AATATGAATTATTTACATACCAGAGGTATTTGTAAATATTTTTTATCAATTTATCAAATAAAAACCAAACAATATCTTCATTAACTTTCAAATTTAAAAATGTAAACAAAAATGTTTCTTTAAAACTGCGCATCACATTAAACTAATTTAACTGAAGCAGACACAACTTAACATATATAAATAAAATGGGTATTGCAAATTGATTTTCAAACATTTAGTTTTTACAAGAAATTTGTGCAAATGTAATATATAATAAACCATAAAATCTGAAATATGGTGTGCAAAATAAGTTAAATCCAAACAAAGCCGAAATGGATGTCTTCATAGATGATGATAATAAAATAATATATTAAGCCGGTCTGGAAAGCTTGAAAACAATTTCAAACTTTCGGTGCGGCAGACGCTTTCTAATTTAATGACTCATTAGTAAGACGCAGGCAAACGTTAGAGACAGGTTGATACTATGTACACTTCGTCGTCTTTAAATGTCCAAGAAATGTATTCGCCCATCACATATATTTAAAATCTCTGTTATTGATCCAGATTTTAAAGGCGTGGGTCATGTCGACAACATCAATTAAGATTTGTGAGGACATGAGAGGGATTCAGTCGAATTACTTAGTGGAGGAATGGAACGTGTAAGAATTTAACCATTTAAAGGTATCTTTCATGTTTAATTGCCCTACTGAGCAGTCACTTCCCTTGTGAAAGTCTATTTGCAGCACAGATTTTAAACATAGATTCATAGAAAGAACGTTAATTCGTCTAATCTTAGATGCAAATTTACGTCAATAAAATTCATATAGGAATAATTTTCTTACTAATAGTCTCGAATTTTCATTTTAATTACTAAAATGTAGTTAAAATCAGATTGAATGCGAAGAAGTGTGTAATGACAGCAAATATAAATGAAATAATATCACCGTCAATCGTAAGCTTTGAGTTATAATTTTCTTCAACATATTGAAATTGGTGTCAGAAAATTTAATCTATGATCACGGAAAACTATATTGGAATACATACTTGATAATATGTAAATGTAATATATTTTCTATTGAATGAAAAATCTTTTGTTTCGCCTATAAAATTCTTATTTTATAACAGCATTTTATTCATTTTTATTCAGTTAGTACTAAATTAACTGTATTTAACCCAATATACTATATTCAACTTTTATCGACCCACATTGACTACAAGTTGAAACATGCATGTAGCAAACAAGTCAGTCGATTAGAATTATCAATTTGATGGCATGCGTTGCAGCCACAAATCTTGAAAACGAATAGACTCGCAGGTGACGAGGGCATTCTTTTCCCTCTCAGTTTTCTAGTGAAATTAGGGTTTCACTAGGTTTTATGGGGGTTTAAAATATGATTCCAAAAACTATATTGTAATGCATAGCTTTGGAGATATGTGTGGATATAATACACTTCTATTGAATTAAAATCTTTTATTTTGTTTTAAAAATTTTTTATAATAAATTTATTCATTTATTCAATTAGTTTCAAATTAACTAGATTTAAGGGATCAACTTTTTAATCAACACTTATTACCCTGCCTTGTGGCCCAGTTGGAACATGTGTAGCAAGTAGATCAATAGATCAGAATTCATATAAATCTGATGGCCTGCGTTGCTGTCACTAATCTTGGAAATTAATGGACTCGTATGTGCATCCTTTTCCCCCTATTCAGTTAAGAATTTTGTAGGTCTTTTCCAAGAGAAATTATCATTTCTGTCCGTCAAAAGTACCTCTCTGGCATTTCTGACATACACTGGAGTACTATCACTGCTATTATACCACAGAATATCATTGCACTTAGAACTAAAATGCCATTTACGCTTTAGGAATCATTGGAACGTTTAGGTTATGTATACAATAAAGGAAGGTAGCAGATGGATCGATGGTTCAATAAAAACAGGAGATTAGAAAGACGAGTGTGTAAAGTTGAAATAATTATCTGAATAGAATTGGAAGTGTTTAACACTACACTGAATGAAGGACACTCTAAATGTTGTAGAAATCACAGCATTTGATTCGGTTAAAAGTACAAAAATAAAATTTTCCATTATTCACTTTTGACGTTTCAATGTCAGAAAAATGAGGCGATTTTACAATAAAGATTAAACACAAATTAAAAGTTCTTATTTTTAAAAAAATAATAATAATAATATCGCTTAAAAACTGATATGAAAGACATACATTTTTCTACTTTAATACAAAAGTTTATAGGACAACAAATATCCAAAAACTAAATACAAAGATATCAAGATAAGAAACTGAAATGACATCAGTAAA
>BPLR01016177.1:0-20945 GCA_021605095.1 Caerostris extrusa | reverse complement strand
CTCACCTAAACATCCAGATGAACTGCTGCTGCAGGAGTGTAAATAGTGTATAATAATGTAAACTTGAATAATTAGTTAATGAATTGTTGTTGTCGATGCCATAAGAAAAAGATGAGTTTTCATGCACAAAAGTGATGGACTTTTTGAAACACTGACCCACCAAACTATAGAATAAAAGAAAGTCGTTGCACTATATATATATACACACACCATATATTTCTGAATATAAAAATTTCTGTAGCATTCATTATTTACATTCTTCTATTATTATTTTGGGGACTTAGTACCTGCCCCTAACAGAAAAGCAATGATGTTTTTGTTTTTTTGTGGGATTAGCAGATCCGTATATATAATATTACACAGAGAAAATGATATATTTTTAAGTCTGCAAAAAAAGTTGCCAACTTCTCATGATGAAAAATTAGGAAATATTTATTAAGATTATATATATATAAAAAAAAATTAAACAACTTTGAATCAGAGTTCTGAAAAAAAATAAAGGCGGATTCACACATATTCAAATTCTCCTTTTCAATTTGAATTTCATGTATCTTCGCAGATTCCAGAATTCTGTGAAGCAACAGAAAAGTCTTTTATTTTTTTAATCAATAAGAAACTTCAACTTTGTGCATGATTGCCAAAAAGTTGGTTTTCTTTTCTGAAAGTGTTAACATTAAATAGTTGTTCCTTGTCATCCACACAAGTCTTCTTATACGGGACCAAAATATATAATCTTCTTGTAATTTAAATAGTTGTTACAACTTCTGTAATGCTAATAATAGTCTTGCATACTAATAGTTAAAAAGTCTTAACAAGGATTCATTTTAATAAGTGTTAATAAATATCTGACCAACTAATTATCTGTAGAATCTATAATAGAAGAAATATTAATTTTATTGCATCATTAATATTACATTATATTATGATTTTTTTTTGTTACGTAATCTATTAAGCATCCATGACTTAAATAGATACATACATAATATTCTGCTGAATGCTGTCATACAACACGACTGCAAAATTTTAAAATGCCTATAAAAGAATGAAATCCCAACATCATCAAAAATTCAAATTTCATTTCTTACTATATAACAACTTGAAAATGAGTTCATGACTTTATCAATTTAACAGAAAGCATGCTAAATTAAAACTCATTAGACTGAATCTGCAAAAACGATTTGATATATTGTGTTGTGCTAATAAACTCAAGGATTTGTTGAATAGATAAAGCTAATATTATTAAATACACATACCTGTTTGTAAAAGTATTCTTGCACAAAGCGGCTCACCCGCAAAAGTAGCAGCATAAAGTGGTGTACCCTGATTGAGATAATTTGCATCAATATTTGCACCAGCCCTGACTAGAAGTGCAGTATGTTCTGGACAGCCTATGTTTAAATGAAATAAGAAACAATTATTTCATGCAAAACATGTATTTGAATTAAACATAAAAGTGATTAATACACTTCAGTTGACTTTAAAAATTTTATAAAATTGATTTTACGAGGACAATGACAATTTTTAGTCATCTGATATTATTGTAGAAATAAATAAATTGATTGATTGATTGATTACACCATATAAGCTAAATTATATAATTACAGGGTGGCCAATTTCCAGTAAAATAAAATTTCCTTACTTTTCCAGATGAAATTTAGAAAAATTTCAGATCATTCAAATAAACATCAGGACATCATATAAGCTATTTTAAAAACCCTACCAATATGAAAAGTATACTACATCAGTGTTTAATAACATTCATAAAACCCTTGTAAAAAGTAATGAGTTTAATAAATATTTCTATAACTTTACCATCCTATTGAAATCATAAAACAAGAATTCTTTAATATCACTAGAACATTATTTTAGAACCTTAAAACAATAGTTTTTCATAGTAAAAAATAAATAATTATACACAGAAATCTTGTTTAATCTACCGAGGCTAACAATATACTACAGGCTTAATTAGCAAGTTACAGAAATCTGCCAATAGGTAGGATGTAAGAGCTATAATCTAATAGCAGTGTCAAATGGCAATTTTAGAGAGGAAAAGGATCTTTAAAATTTGCCATAATTAAAACCTGTATCTATTTAATTAGTCGTGGGTTTGACAACAACGGGTCAAAAGAACCTGCAAGAAGCAAATTTGTCGGTTGTAAAACTTCCAGAATAATTATATTATGTAACAAGTCAATTGAAGAAACAACTAAAATTATCATAGCACAATTGTCTGCAATAAAATAAAAACAGAATTAAATGCTTAGTCTTTTTAGGTTTTAAAGAAATGTTTTACCTAGCTGGATGCTCTTTTTTTTTTTCTCACAGAAGTCTCATTTTTGCAGCTTTATTACACTAGTTGCAAATCAATGTTTTAAACACTGTTTCTACAGCCTTAACTCCATTGTTAGTGCAATTTTATGAGGCAGCAAAAATGGTGGAAAATAAGTTCTTGTATTTTTTAGTATTAGTTCTTCAATTTCGTCCACATTAGAATTTCATTGTCATCGATTATTTCATATTGACCATAACTCCTCTCTGGTTTCCATTTCCATATTTTCTTCCGGGCCAAAAGTTTATTTTAATTATTTAAAAATAGTTGTAGCTCTCAGCATCAAGCTTATCAGGCTCTTCCAACTCATTAAGCAGCATTATTTACAATTGTGCATTATTTCATCATATACTGATCTTGCCAATCTCTTCAAATAATGTGGTATTTTTGGATGAATTAGTGAAAGTAAAAACAAAATTGTATTATTTTTACATAACACAATTAAAAAACTATCACAACATTTAACAATGGAAGGGAAAACCATATATGTTTATTCAGACAGACTTAATGAAAAATATGAAACCATCCGATGTTACATATTGTATTCTACTACAAGGAAGGAATAGAAAAGTAAATAGTGAGTTTAAAGAATAGTAATAGCTTAAATTATTGTGAAAAATTGGATAAATATTTCTCAACTTATATTTTATCTTATAAAAATATTAAAAATCTAAATTATGAAGATATCGCATAATATTGAAATACTTCAAAATTAATTTTGATAATTGCACAGCAGAAAATATACCATGCAAATATTTGCAACCACATTAAGTAAATTAAATAATATTCTTCCCCCTTTTTTTTAACAAAAATTTAGTAAATATATGATTGTTAGAATGAAAACAATTGGTATAGAAATTTAAAACTTCAAGGGTTTGCGCCAGGGTGGATTAGAATTTGTTCCGAAAAAATAAATAAATAATAGGATCCCAGATAACAATACCTAGTTCCAGGGTCTGAAGGGTGCCTCTTATTTTCTAAAATTTAGTTTAACCCATAGTTTTAAAATATTTTTAGTACCTGAAAGCTCGAACAATCTCACCACTTAAAAATATTTATGCCCACTGTGCTATCATTTATAATCTATAGAAATCTATAAAGTATTGAATTAAAATTCTAATTGAATATTACTCTTTAACTAATGCTTTCAATGTTAGACCAGATGACATACGTCCCAATACATGTTGGAGAAGAATATGACCTTAAGAGTTAGCTAGTAAATTTCTAAAAAAAGTTCCAGAAATTCTTAAGCCAAAAGATTCATAAATAAGAATAACTACATTTAATGTATTAATTAAATTTAAAATCATGCAAATCAGAACACTTTTTTTAAAAACAAAGAAAATTTTTAAGTAATTAAATGATCTAATTAGAATGATATAGCTACTAATTGAATAAGTCCTTAACATAGCAGATTTCATAAAAAGCGTACTGATGCATATGACATGTGCTTCCTTCTAAATAAATCATCATAATATCAATATCTGTACAATTAGGCTAGGAAAACATAATTTGCGAGTGCAAATCCAATTCTGACAATAGACAGTCGAAAAATGTTTTTTGCATTGCAATCAGAACAAAATAAATAAATAAGCAGGGGGTAAATATGCATAAATTCGGAAATCAGATGTAGGATTAATTTCTCTATGCTTCTAAAGAACTTTAAACAGATACATAGGAATCTTTATAGGCATGCTTACAACGGATTCAGGGGATTTTAAATAGAGTTTGTTTCAATCAAATTGTTTTTCTATTGTTCTCTAATACAAGAACAATTTGTCATCCATAAACTTGAATATATACACACATGAATTATTTTTCAACCTGATGATAATCTGGAGCACAAAAAGTTTTTGACATAAAGGAAACGCAAAAGTGGTTTTTCTGTTAAATGAATTTGACATATACTGATCAACTTATTTACCAAACATAATCTGTGTTGTTGCTTGGATTTTTTTTTTTTTTTAAATTTTTACACAGCTTTGTAAGAACATAAATTTAATAATCAATAAATTGTCTACACAAATTATTACAACAGACCAACTACATAAATTAGATGTTACACTGACATAAAAAAACACTCAAATTATTTTTGCTTTATTTTCTTAAATAATCAAACAAATATTTTTCTGATGCATATTGTATATAATATACACTATGTGGAAGAAAGTGACGGGACACGACACACTATAACGACATAAACCCATATTTATTAAAATTAATAGGAGGTAGGGCCTCCTTTGGCTGCGATCACAGCTGCAACCCTTCTGGGCATGCTTTCCACTAAATTAGCCATAGTGGCAAGAGGAATTTCCTTCCAAATGTTTAACAGGAAGTTCCATAGTTCAGGTTGCTTTTTGGGAGGTGGCCCTCAACCGGCGGTCCCATTCGTCCCAGAGATGTTCAATTGGATTAAGATCAGGGCTCTCTGCGCCCGCCACTCCATGCGTTTAACGTTGTTGTTCACATACCAATCAAGAGTCCTCCTTTGCAACATGGTATGTTACATTGTCATCTTGATACCAGCAATCATCCATACCGTACGTTGCCCACAAGGTAGGAAGCCCATGATCGTCGAGAATATCACAGTATCTATCGGCATTCATCGCACCATCAACCTTCCCCAGTGGGCCAGCCCCATACCAGGAGAAACAGGCCCATACCATCAATCCTCTTCCACCAAACTTTACAGTTGGGACGACACACTTGGGCAAAAGGCGTTCTCCTGGTAAACGCCATACCCAAACACGTCCCATCGAAAAAAGGGTAAATCGTCACTCAAAGGACGCGTTTCCAGTCATCCAGAGTCCAAGTACGGTGGTCTTTGGCTCATCGAAGGCGCTTTCTTGTTGGTTTTCGTAATCAAAGGCTTATGGGCCGCCGGTCCAGTGTAACCTAACTTATGGGCTCTCGATACGAAGAGTCTTGGTCGAAACGGCCACACCTGTGGCTTGTCTAAACTCATTACCGATGTTATCCATGGATGTTTGACGGTTACTTGAATCTCCCTGCCGAGCACCCGCCGGTCCTGCTGGTAAGAACTGTAGGTCGTCCACTTCGGGGTTTGTTCTGACAGTGTCCCTCAGTCTTGTAGCGCGACACACAACACGTGCTACAGTTGATTTTGAGCAGTTACAGAGACGGGATATCTCCCTAATTGACACCTTGGCAAGATGCAATCCAACCAACACACCTTTCTCGAACTCAGACAACTCTTCCCGTGGCGGCATCTTGACAAAAAACAACTCTAGTCGACTCCACAGAGTATTTATAGGATATGGCTGACACGTGATACCTATTATTGCGCATGTGTCAGCTGTATTGTCGACTTTTCGAGGGGTGTCCCGTCATTTTCTTCCAGATAGTGTATTTTTCTATGTGCATTGTAAAAATTTTAATAGAAATTTTGAAGTGAAATAAATTATTCAAATTAAGAACAATTATAATCTAAATGAAACAAATTTAGATATTTGTCTGTCTGTCAATTTATAATTAGTCATTATCAGTAGTTTATAATTCTGAAAAATATCTGATTTTATAAGCCTAGCTCTTAGACCACAGTTACTAACCTTCGTTTAAAAAATAAGATTTTTAAAAACAATTAATTGTGATATTATTCATTTTTAAAGTGCAATAAAATATAAATATATTGAAAAAAGAAATAATGACCTCTAAAACAAGATGCATGTAATGCTGTGCCTTCATTTGATTGAAAGTTTAAATCCGCACCTATTTTTACAAGCAATTCTACACATGCATTAAAACGCCTTCCACAAGCCAAAATCAAAGGAGTTCTATTTTCGCTGTCAACAGCATTTATCTGAAAATATTACATATAAATAATTTTATAAGCTAATAGCTTAATAAGTAAAATAATAAATGTAAATTTATAGTTAAAAAATCACATGCTTAATAGACATACATTTATTTTAAAATATTATGCATATAAATTATAATCCTATAAGCTAAATTATAATCAAAAAAAAAATTTTACATAAATTTACGGTTAAAAATCTCAAGATAATAGTTATAAATAATGATAATTAATATGCGCTTAAAAAATAGAGATTTTATAAATATGATCACTACAGATTTTATCTTCTCAGAAAATTTATTTTGATTCTAAACTAAACTATAGACAATCAGAACTAAAAAGAGGTATAAAAAATTACATTGCGCAAATATTTCTCAACTTTTTTTTTTTAAATAAAAATGCTCGAAAAACTTTGGAATTTCAGAATATTTAAAGAGATTCTTACAAGTAATTTAATAACACAGGCCTAGGGTCTGAGTTTTTAGTAAATGGAATTGTTCACATTTTAAAATTTGCATTAAAAAATGCAGATTTTAAAGGAATTTATGATCACATACAATGCTAGTAAAATATTACTATTTTGTTAGGTATTATAAGAGAAAGTGTTTTTAAAGACGTTTTTATTTAATATACTGTCAGAGGTGCAAACCTTAAATAAAAATATTCAGCATTGTGCAGAAAATTCAGGCAATTTTTTTTTAAGTGGAAGTTGGCATAATTTGCCAAATACACAGAGCAATACTATCTTATTGAAATGGTCATTCAATATTATGGCATAAGACATCTGTGATTATAGATTCAATTTAAAATTTTAAGTAACTCAACAATTTTTTTATTTAAAGAGAATGATGAGGTTTCAGGAGATCCACATCTAAGTAGGGATAATTGAAGAATCTAACTTAACAACATTGAAAGTTAAAACTATTTATTACAAGATAAATAAACAATGCCTGCACAGAATTTTAAAATGAAAAACCTCGATAAAAAAAAAAAAAAAAAAACATGAATCTTTATAACAAAATGCTTATATATATGAAAAAAGTAAGCTAATTAATTAAAATTATCTTCACAGATAAAGAGTTCTTATTGATAAAAAAATATTTGAGCAGCTTATGAATAGGATTTAATATTACTTTATTAAATTAAAAAAAAAAAAAAAAATTCTTAACTCCCAATTTAACAGTTGTTGTACAACAAAATATTTCCATGAAAATACTTTTGTGTGTGTAGTCCACAATAAATAGAAAATTTGTATCACATAGAAATATCTATCAAGAAGCTGTATTTCCAAAGGAATTTATTTCAAAATTTTAGTAAATTAATTTTTGCATAATACATACATTTGCTCCATATTGAATTAATAACATTGCACATTCTACTTTATTTTGTTCACATGCCACATGTAAAGGTGCAAAATCGGGAGTATTAACATCAGCACCCAATCTTAATAGCAGTTCTGTACATTTAACATTTCCCTCCAAACAAGTGTAAAACAAAGGACTTTCTGTGCCATTAAGAATCTGAAAATTATATACAAAGAAATGTTAACTATGTATTCGTAGAGTTTTTTTCTTAAAGAATTACAAACATGAAAATTAAAATTATTTATTACATACCAAACTTAATATTGGTTAAATAAATATACAATGCCTATACAGAATAATCGAAAAAAAAAAATTGTGAAAATTTATAACAAGAAGTTTACATAAATAAAAAAGCAAACTTATTCATAAAATTATTTTCCCTGATGAAGGCTCCATGGACTAAGATATTTTCGATAAAAAATAAGTATTACAATATATTTAAGCAGTTTGATGGATGATTAAAAAAACTCATAATTCATGTAATTTCCAATTTTACACAAAACTGACAATATCAGAAGAAAATTTTTTAACTGTGCAAAATTGGAATAATGGACAAATAAAGATGTATTGTAAAAATTTTTCACAGAAAACCTTTCTTTTTGTGTGTGCAGTCCATAGTAAATACAAAATCCTTTTTATCATTTACAATAACTACAAAGAATAAGTATTTTCAAAAAGGTATTTCAAGATAAAATAAATTTTTTCACAGCACTTACATTAGCTCCATATTTAATCAACATCTCTGCACATCCTACTTGATCCCATGCACATGCATCATTCAAAGGTTCACAAATACCTTCAGGAGTATGAATATTAGCGCCATTTTTTAAAAGCAATTCTGTACAGGCGACACTACCTGTACGACATGCATAATTCAAAGGAGTTAGATCACGACAGCAAACAGCATCTACCTGAAATGTTAGTTATATATTTGAATAGCTTAATAATCTAAAAAAACAATGCATATATGTTTATATTTGATATTAGAAATCTTAAGGAATATAATAAGTATAAACAAGTAACAAAATAAAATTTAAAAATAAGCAACATTATTAACATAATCCTTCATGAAAAAAAAAAATTTCTAATTTAAAAAGTATAATTTTATTTACATGCTCAGCTGAGTCAAGGATAATTACAAAAATAAGCGTTAAAAAAAATTTTCTTATTTAAAAGTATAATTTCATTTACATGCTCAGTTGAGTCAAGGATAATTACAAAAACAAGCGTTAAAATTTTTTTTTTTTTTTAAGTTAATTTAAAAATGCTTATGCATACTTAATATTTTTATAAGTTTTACAGAAATATTGCATGTCATACATATATATTTATTACTATACAGAAGTCAAATCTCAAATTTCCTACTTACAGTTCTGCAAATTGAATTTATATGAAAAGCTGACTATTGAACTACATTATGCCCTCTGTCATATCAAGATAATTGACAAAAATTTTTTTACCATGATATATTTTCAAAATGAAAAAAAGAAATTAAGAAAATATTTCACTTCAATTCATCACCAACAGCTATTTACATCTGCGAATCATTGGCCCTCTTTTTTTATTAAAGCATTCATAATATTTTTCAATAATTCACTTTGATACCACACATACCTTGTAATCTACTTTCAATTACATAAATGTTAGGATAAAATGTTTCAATTACAAAAAAAAAAAAAAAAAAAAAGTTCCAAAATTACAGATATGCTATCAAGGTGTACTTTATAAAATTAACTTTAAAATACATCAAATAATTAAGAACATACTTTTACATAATTTGGATCTATCCAATTTTGAAAAAAAAAAAAAATTTTTTTATCTGTGTCTCCATGATTTTTAAACTACTATTTATTATTATTGATTATAATTTCTTTGAAAATATTATACTTTCAACAATAAACTGTGTTGGTGTAGACTAACTAATTTAACATGAAAGAAAAATTGCAAGAACTATAATTCGAAATTGGTGTAACCACTTTGGAGATATTGGTGATTTTCAATATTTGTTCATCCAAATTTCTGCATTATTAATATAATTAAATATATTTTATGTTACAATTCAAATTAAAGTGGTTGGTTCTATATTATAGTATTCATGTACATAACTTAACCACTCAACAAATAATAACATTAGTATTAAGGCTAAACAATGTTAAAAAAAATTAATGAGAAGTTTATATTTACATATAAAAATAATATTAAATTAACTTTCTTTATGAAGTCCTTTTGAACTAAGAGTTCTTCTCGAAAAAAAGAATAGGTATTACAATATATTTAAGTAGATTAATGGATAAAAATTAATATAGCTTTATAAACTATTAAAAATGCATTTAATTTCCAATTTTACTCAAAAGCTGGAAAAATAATAGACAAATTAAGATGTACTGCAAAAAAGTTTCCACCAAAACCTTTTTTTTTTTGTGTGTGCATTCTTTTTATCTTTCATAGAATCTACAAAGAATAAGTATTTTCAAAGAAAAGTATTTCAGGATAAAATTAATAAATTTTTGCACAGAGCTCCATATTCAATTAATAGATCTGCAATATCTAAGTCATGTTCACATGCATTATGCAACGGTGTAAAAGGACTTTCAGGAATATGACCACTAACATCCTTTTCTAAAAGAAATTTTGCACAGTCATAACTTCTTGTACTACAGGCATAATTCAAAGGAGTTAATTTAATATCATTAAGAGGATTTATCTGAAAAATACACACATAAAAATGTTAATCACATACTTCAATAGTTTAATAACCTTTAAAAAAATGCATACATTTGATATTAGAAATAATTGGAATATAACAGAATTTGATATTAGGAATATAACAGTTATAAATAAGTAATAAAATAAATTTTAAAAATAGGCAACTTTAAAAATATAATCATGCAAGGAAAAAGAAAATTTAAAAAGTATAATTTCTTTTACATCCTCAGCTGACCTAAGGATAAACACAAAAATTAATATTTTTTTTTTTTTAAAAATTCTAGAAGTAAAAATGTATTTATTATTATATAGAAACCAAATCTGCTTTTTATATTTATAATTTCTTAAATTAATTTTATACGAAAAGTTGACTGTGAGCTAAATTACGCTCAAACTGTTTTATCAAAATAATAATAAAAGTCAAAGATGCATGAAGATCACAAGATGTATAAAGTTTTAAATAATTTTATAAAAATAATGTATTTAACCATTAAAGTAATATGTTGTTCTAGTAATAAAAACCTATGTTTTAAATCACTATTTTCAAAAGTTTTAGAACGTTCTCATAAAAAAAAATTTTCATAGTACTTACATTTGCACCATATTTAACTAATAACTCTACACATTCATTCTGTTGGCAAGCTTCATGTAAAGGAGTTTTTCCTCTATATAAGGTATGAACATCAGTACCCATATTTAATAAGAATTCTGTACATGGAACACATCCACCTTTACAGGCTTCATGCAAAGGAAATGCATCATAAATGCATAAAGCATTTTCCTGAAAATTATATTATTATAAATAATCATATAAGGAAATCAGATTACTATAATAAATTTTATAATACTGTACTAAAATTTCTATAATACGAAGAAATGTATTAAGATATGCACTTTAGTTTAAATATACACTTATTATGAAATTTGTTTAACTAAAGAACTTTTAGAAAACTAAAATTTGAAATCTTTTTTAAATCCATTAGTTGCATAAGAGTATCATTCTGAAGCATTACAGAATTAAATATGACTGAATTTTCTTTTCAAATGAATTAAACTGACATCTGATCTTGCTTTATCATCAGATGATTTGTAAATCAAGGAGATTGTGCAAGTTTATAAGGTTAGACTTTATCTGTGTAAGTTTTTTAAGGTTATTTCATGTGAAAAAAAAATTAATTGAATTTAGCTTATATGCAATTTATTAATATTATAAGAATCCTTACAAGAGGGGGAAGGATCAAATTTCAGACAAACAAATCATTTTAAATAACATATCCAAAAATTATTCATGTTATACAACTATTTATTGTAAATTTAATTAATTTACCAACTCCTGTTTATAATTTTTCTCAAACTTTATATCACAATGCTGAGAATGAATAACATATTAAGCCATTTACATGTTGAATAATTTTTTCCCAATCCTGCATTTAAAGTATCATGGCACAGAGCTTTTATTTACTTTCCATTCAACCATATATTGCTTGTCTTTAAATGTTTATTATGTGTACTTCCTACTGTTTGTAAAATGCATGAATTCTTTTAATTGCCATATTTTTCTTTTTATAATCTGATTAATTTCTTTTGTTTCAAAAATGCCACATTAATATGAATTTCAAATTCATAAAAATTCAAGTTCTTTTAGTCATTGTAATACATGTTTTCTAAAAACTAAAAATAGCATAAAATGCAGCTGTAAATCCACGGAAGTTGTTCTCGAGCATAGGTGTATAATGAAAAAGGCATAACAAAAGAACGAAAATGAAAACCACAATTTTTAGTTAAAAATTATTTAAAATACAGTGATGATACATCTTCCTCATCAATATTAAGGGCGGGCTTCCTTCTACAAATCAAAGTTTGCTACCAACACTGATTACTGAAGGTTTGGTTTGTCGCTCTATGGTCAAGTTATGCACATTTTAGGTTAATTAGACTGGGATTACTGAAGGAGCAGCATTGCAATACCTGGTACAAATAGCAGTTCTATTTTTTTTTTTATTGTCCATAATAAGAATAAATATTACCTGAATGACTTCATATTTTCATAATTTTGTTAAAATGAAAAAAAAAAAAAAAATGTGCAGAAAATGTACTATGTTAAAAAATCACTTGTATAACAATAAAAAGCAACCTAAATCAAGAGTGAAATTTTTAGAATGTGAGGATGAAACAAAAATTAAATGATATCCCAGTGAAATTGAAGGGAAAAAAATGCCATATCTGCTTAATAAGTTGCATTTTACTACAGTCAACAAAAATTATAATTTTTTTTTTTTTAGCAAAATTATTTCAGATTTTAAAAGTTAAACCATTTTATAATAGACAGAATTAGTTTCATAATTTACCACATAACATTTTTAAAATGGACAGCTAAAATATTTCAGAGCACTATTGCAAATTTTAGATAAATAAATAAATTATATATATATAAACATTACATGGGCAAACTGAAAAGTTAGTATTTATTCAAACAAAATAAATGGCAATCAAAAAGTTTAAAAAGTATAACCATATAAGAAATAATTTCTTATCCCTTCCGCTAGTCTATGGATAACCACAACTGCCAATATTTTAGAATGTTACACTTTTATTTTTTTAAATTTATTTTTCAATTTTATTCAAAATAATAATTATATTTATATTCATGAAAAAATGTGATTTCGAAAGATTTTATGTAATTCTTACAAGCTTTTAATTAAATATGCCTCAAAACTATTTTCTTTATTTCAGTTCTCTTAACTGATATTATATGAAAAGTTACTTTTGACCAGCTGTATTTTCTCTGGTATTTCAGACAAAGCAAAATAAAATACTTCATTTTATTTATTCCATTATATTTAAAATATATTAAAACCCTATTTGAAAACAAAATTATATATATTATTTATATTATAAGTTATCGTTTTGATTGGAATCTTCATTATTCAATTCTTTTGGATGTAACTTTTCGCATGTTCAGGACATTCAAAAAGATATAAGATGTGTTTCAGTAAGCAAACTTTTTTAAATTTCTTTTACAACCCAGATGGCCTATTTTTCCAAGTATTAAAATAATTTGAATCTTTGTAATAATTTTCTTAAAATATCTTAACACTGTAAATTTTTCAGTTATAACATATTTTGAATTTTCCAGAATATTTATTAAAAATCTGGATGAAACATTGATTAAAGATAAATTACTTCTACAAAGACATATCAAACTGTCTATTGATAATTGTTTTTGTGCATATATATATTTTGGTCATAAGTACTTTTTAAAAAAAAATTTATGATCATAATCTTACTATACATCATTGCACTTTATTCATTATTTTAAAAATGTTTTCCCATTTGGTACAATGCATACAATATATGTATGAAAAAAACATTTGAAATATAAATGATACTTATTTTGATAATCAGCATAAACGAAACAATCCATAAAAATCCATACACACAGATTTTCAAGGTCGTTATTATAACAAGTGACCAAGTATTTTCTAAATTTCATACTACTTACATTTCTTGGTCGGCCACTTAATATCTCTTCTTTTCTCTTTTCACATGTTTCCTGTAGTACTGCTATTTCAGAACTTTGCCGGTCAAATTGAAGTGCCTCCATCAATACAGCTATAAAAATATTTAAAAAGTTGTCAAAAAATTCTTTGTGTTTATTTTCTATCTATCAAGTTATGTTTATGCTTTAAAACCTTTCAAATTTATCATTAGCTAAAATGTAAATTTTTTTTCACACATCCACAGATTACAGTTCAATAAATTTACATTCACACCGAGAATAGATTCGAAAATTAATAGATGCAAGCAGAGCAATAATGAATGCATATCATAGTTGATGCAGCAAATATTTTAAATGTTTTTTTTCAATTAAATATCTAATTAATAATTTATGCAAACAAGGATTTAATTTAAAACTTAATTGGAGGAAAAAAAAAAAATCATAAGATTTCAAATGAGAAAGAAGGGAGGGGTCTTAAAAAAGATAAAATTCAAATTTTACATGGAAATATGCAGATGATTTTCATATTATATTAGGAACACGTTTTTAAGAGTTAGGCCTAAAAAAAGAATCATGAAAAGGCTTATGCTTTGAAAATAAAAACTAAAAGGGTCCCAATTTAAACACTTTAGCCAGGGATGATCTCTTACAATGTTGTTGTTGTTCTAATGCCACTGGCAATACAGAGACAGTTAATCTTTATGCCAAGAGCAAGGATTGCATCGCTGTTACTCATTTTGCACTACCCAGGGTGCACGTGTAGCTTGAAGATAGGTTATGGACGCAAGTAACATTATCCCCACAGTGGTCAACAGTCATATTCAACAAACTACTACATACATCCATGACACCACCAGGACCCGAACACAAAACCTGTATTACTCGGCCATCTTTTAATGTAAATGTTATATTTTTTCCACCCAATTCTTGGTTTGGCTGAATTAGTTATTATAGTTTGACGACTGCGAATTTGGTACCAAATAATGAATCATTGTACATTAAAGGCTCATGCTCACCAAGGCGAGAAGATGCAAGCGAAAAAAAAATTTGACCAATCACTAGCCTCACTGCGGTCGCCTGAAACCGGTTTGCAGTCCGCCACTTGGAGTTGCCCAACTTCCAACTCAAAGCGGTTTTCACTAGGCGTAATGCTATTTCTGACGTTTCGCTGTGAAGGGGGTCGAAAAATTTTGTCGCTTGCCTCATGAATCTTCACGTCTCTCGCCTCTGTGGGAACGAGCCTTAAGAGAGGATCTTCTAAGTCTGACTTGTCGTCCAGCAGTAATGCCGACAGATAATGAGAAGGAAAATGTTGAACCTGATGCAAGTTTCTGTGGCAATCACTTACTTTAGAAATAAAACGACTATAGCAATTTAGAAAATGTGAATAAGCATCTTGCAATGACAGTTTGGTTGCCTGGTAAGTCTATGAGGTTGTCTTTTTCTCTTATTAGACATGTAAATGTGGTGCAGTTACCCCTAAAAGACCTACCATAAGACAATGCTGACCTTTAAATACATGCCAGAGTGTTTTTAGTGGTATACAAGGCAAGCATGCCGTCAACATAAGTGGTATAAAAAATTAATTTTTTAAATTAAAATTAGAAATTCAAAAATTGCAAGCTGCATATGTTTATGTTATTAATTATACTTGAAATAAACTGTAAATGTTAAAATCGATTCATTAGAAATATTTAAAATATTAATTTGACAAATAGTTTGACTTTTAAATTAGATATATCGCTCAAATTACAAATATTTTTTTCATTAATGTAATATAATAAAAATTAAATAATAAATTTAAATTTATAGCAGTGAGAAGTATTTAAAAAAAATTATGCATATAAGAATTTGTGATAGGAAATGGTATCCCTATTGAAAATCATCATGTGGTGAGAAAATCAGGGTATTTTTTCACTCCTAGCTATTTTCCTTCTCCTCCCAGATATACTTTAATCACTGAAGTATAATGAACAAAACTGGTGAATTTTAAAAGTAGACTTAAGTTTAGGTAACAATTTAAGGATACATGAAATATGTAAATGCATGAAAAATAACTTCCCAAAGAAAAAAAAATTCAAAATTTTACATGAAAATATGTATAACAGAAATGCAAGATATAATTTGACCATTGATTGTGTGGAAAATTTGTACGTAGCCAAGTTGAATTTGACTTCTCTACAAAGACTATCTTTCTTAAGAGCACTATTGTATTGTTCCTATAAAATTTACTACACTTTTGAAATGAACATCTTGCAACCTCTATTACTAGAGGAAATGCAGAAAATAATCCTAAAATATTTTTAAATGAATACTGCTGAATAATTATAAAATAAAAAAAAAAAAGAGTTTTCAAAATGTATAGATTACAAGTAAATAAATATACCTTTATAGAAGTGTATTTAATAAAAATACAAGATGCAAAAAGATTACGAATCGAACACGTGCACGAAGAATGCATTAGTAAATAACGACGATTAAAAAAAATGATCATTTACTTAAATGACAATAATATTAAATAATTTTAAAATATACATACACTTATTGCGGCAGATGCAGCTTAAACGTGACTTGGTATTTTGAGATTTATGCCATTGAATGATGCTTTACCACAATTAATCAAAAAGCTAGCAAAATATAACACACTGTGATGGTGATCTAAAAAGTATATAAAATTCAAGTTTAGAATTTATGATAGGCTTTTTAAAGTTTATTAAGCAGCTTTGTTATAAAAAAAACCTCAAATTACAAATAAACCTTTAAAAATACCCTTTTCAAATATAATGGTTAAAACAGTGTTGCCACGATTAAACATTAAAAAAGAAGTTTACTAGCAGAGCTTCCTGAGGTATTCCAAGATTTTAAGGTATTGAATAGGTGGAATTCAGTCAAATAATCTATATTGCACGTGCATTTGTTTTTAAATTTATGCAATAACTTTTATTTTTATTAATTTAGATTTATTTTCCAATGTTAAATTATGATTTTCTTAACTTCTTTATTATTCATTCATTAGTTTTGCTGCTCTCAACTCTACTACAGAAATTATTTATTTCAAAAACATATTTTCTTTTTGTATTCTATGTCATTTTATAAAAATATTGCGTTATCTTTATATTTAATTTCCATCACTTTATTCGCCATTGCATATTTGCAAATAAATACAAAAAAAAAAAAAAAAAAAAAAATCAAACATAGTATGAATATAAGTTATAATTTTTTCTCTTACGGATACGGACATACCTGTAACGGTAGATGGTGTGGCCGTAATGCTTGAGAAATTGAACCTAGATGGCGCCATGACAACTATTTTTTTTTTCTCTTAGATGCTTCAAAAAAATGTTTATTCATTTGAGATATTTTTTTTTTTTTTTTTTAATTACTATTTGTTTTCAAATTTCTCCGCTGATTAGTTCATAAATTCCTTTACCTTTAACTTTCAGGGGTTAGTGAACTTGAAGAAAATTAAATTTTAGAACATGGAGGATAGATATGGCACCCAAAAATCACAAAAAGTTGCATAAAAATTTTAGAATTTGTCCAGAGAATCTGAAGCAGAGCAAAGATGTAGCAAATAAAAAAGCCTGGATCAGTTCAAATTTTAAGTAACAAAAATAAAGATACTGTTATTTTCATTTCTCAAATAAATAAAACACTTACACACATTCACAGTGGACTGTGTATTTAAACTCTTTATTTAAAAACAAAACAAAACACAGTTCTATAAATTTTACATTTTTTGCTTTCAGGCAAGCTCCAGCATAAACTTAAGCAACAGCTGTTCTCGTGCCAGTTTAAATTTGATAAATCAAATTATTTTACATTTTCAAATTATTTTACATTGTAGATTAATACGGAGATCCTTGGCCGTTGTTCATTGCTTGGTATTGTTTTATTTCTAGATCTTCCCAAATCTTGAAATTTCTGAAACTGCACATAAGTAGTAGTAATTTCTACTACAATAATTATCGTCTCGAGTTGGGATAAGCTAATGCAGTCATCGTTTATTTTATCCTTGTATTTTTGATCCATGTAATCATCAGTTGTTTTAGGCCTTCATTTATCACTTTGATAATGTTCCCAAAATCGTTTCGCAGCCTTGTACTCTTAGTTAATACTGCTTCCTGATTTTAACTTGTTTATTGCTCCCCGACTAGTCTGAGTTTAGAAAACGCTCTCTTATTTCTTTTACCATTCAAAGAGCTGACCTTGTACTTTGTTGCATTGCAGATTGCCTACGCCAAACTCATTTTTGCATTCATTTCGCCTAACTAAACAATTTTTCATTTCGCGTTTTTCTTTATTCCCATTATTATTACTATTTTTATTTTTTATGTTAAACTATTATTGTATCATAATTTCTTTCTTTTTCTTTTTTAAATCTATTTGGGCAAGCTTCCTAATAGTCTTCACCGTTCTTTCCTCGCAAAACATTTCTTCATCATCTTTGTACAGAAACAAGATAGAATCTAGCGGCTGCCCAAATTGCTTCGCAACATGCCAAATGAGTAATAATATACGCAGATCAAGAGCGGTTTAGGATATTTGGTTTTTGACTCATGAGAGTTGATGGTTCTCGACTTAATTTGTGACTCGCGATTTTGGACTAATTAGATGCGAAATTCTATTATCTGAAAGTTGATATTTGGTCTTGGATCCTTGAGGTTTTTCGAAGTATATTATTTCGGTGATTGAATTTTGCCTAGATACTTACAACCTTGTGACATTATTTGAACAGTTTTTATTGGATATGATGTGATGAGTATTTTCGCTGGTGTTGCTAGCATGGTGCAGATGGAAGTGATCGACGATTGTCCTTCGCCGGAGGGGTACCACCGCTGGGAGCTGAAGCGAATGTGTCGACAAATGTGAGAAAGAAAGTTACCCCAGAGGATACGTGTTGGCAGTTAGTTACTGCAACGAAGAAAATGAAGATTCTGTACGACATCATTGTCAGAACTCCAACCTTCAAAGTGATTATGATCAGATGAACTCTAATCTGATGCAAAAGCGCTATCTTTTGATGGAATGGGTGAGTCGAGTTCCTTGTACTCTTGCCAATTGTAATATTCATCATAGTATTGTTAAAAAAATCTAATTGACCCCTAACGAACTGACCAATCAAAATGATAAAACTAACGTAGAACAGGAGTTTAAAACTCCTAATAAAAATGTATTGCAAAAGCGAACTTCCTCCCTAGCACTCAAAATTCTGTTAAGACTACTAACAAATTTGATACCTTGAGCACTGAGGATAATGTTGAAGTAGAGGAACCCGTCCAAATTGTGAGGAAAATGACTCCTATTATGGTTAAGCCGAAATCAAACGAAATGACGAAATGCTTAAACGCTTCGATCAAGAATTTGATGGTAATGTGAATGTTAAATTAGCAGGAAGATGTTTAAAATGTTCCCTAACAATGAATATCAACATAGGGGAAATTACTCGTTATCTTAATCAGCATGAAATTGAGTATTTCGTAATAACGCCAAAATTTCTTCGGCCCCTCAAAGCGGTTATTAAAGGCCTTTCAAAGAACCCCCCCCAGAGGAAATTAAGGAAGCTCTTGCTGAAAAAGACTTCAACGTAGAATTAACCAGGGCTAAGGATAAACAACCCCCTACCAAATTTTCAGGTTACTTTCGCTCGGTTAAATAAAAATAATAAAATCTTTAAGCTCACTAAGTTACTCTATCTATCCATTGTACTTGAAAAGTATAACAAACGTACTCTCACCCTACAATGTTATAAATGTAATTTTCTTCATCACAGTTCGAGTAATTGCGGTTTTAAGGCTAGATGCCTTAAATGTGGAGAGGAACACTCTCATAAGGACTGTCAATTTCAAGAAAAACTTGAAATACCAAAATGCATCAACTGTGGTGAGTCAGGACACATTGCTGCTTGGCGGGGATGTGCGAAATTTCCAAGATTAAGACTAATTGCCCCAAATACGCTACCATTCCAAAATTCACCCCTGCACGACAGGTCACACCTAAATTCTCCTATGCCGCGGCTGCTGCTTGCTCCATAATCAATCAATACTAACTCTAATTTTACTGATGCCACCCAAAAATCAACTGGGACCGTTACCGAGCTTACAAAACCAAGCCCAATTTATTAAAAAATCTCTCCTCATAATGAAGGAATTCATTTCCTTATTTACTAGTTTAAATGGCATGGATGGACTTCTCCATCAATTAAGTAACGCCAACAATAAAGCCGACAAGCTCCAGGTATTCAGTAATGGCCTGGCCTCTCAAACCCCCATCAATGCTTCGTAATGACCCAGTTGCTTTCAGGACTACGCATTTGTCATTGGAATTCTTGTGGCTTATGGACTAAAATGTTTGACTTCATTGCTTTTGTTAATGACTATAATCCAGACTTAGTACTGCTTCAGGAAACACACACAGATACCATACTTAATGGGGTACACTTTTTACCGTAATGATGGTCCACAAGATCCTGTTTCTGGCGGCACTGGTATATTCATTAAAAACTCTTTGCCTCCCTCGTTATTTGCTACTCCTCAACTCATCGGGATCAAATACACAATAGTCTCTCCCAATTTTCCTCATCTTCCCCTCTCACAATAGCTTCTGTATGTGTTCTGAACGGCATTGCTACTACTAACCTTAATACTGATCTTAACACTCTTTCCTCACTTAACAATAGCGTCATTCTGGCTGGCGACTTTAACGCGCATCATACTGCTTGGGATGTCACAATAAAAATAGCATTGCATCGCTCTTTATAACTATGCTTCCAACTTTAATGTTGAAATTCTTGCACCTAACACCCCTACTAGGAATTGGAACTAACACCACATCTATCATTGATTTTGTAGTAACTAACAATTTTCACTTCACTCATTCTATTTCCTCACTCGATGAACTCTCCTCTGACCATAGCCCAGTTATTATTGATTACAAGCCTAATTATCTAAATTTTAATATTAATTCTAATGTCACCACTTGCTGGTCTAAATTATCGGATGTTCTTGATGCTAATTTCACTACTCTCCCATCCCATTAACTAACCCCTCTAATATTGAACATGTTATCTCTGAATTAACTGATAAAATTCTTTTTGCCCATAATGCTGCTTCTAAACCTATTATTACTAACAACCGCACTTATTTACCTCAATTAAAATACTCATCACTAACCGTAATAGCGCTCGTAAATACTGGCAAATTTATCGCTATCCTCATAGTAAAATGTATATAA